>JAQMYM010004476.1:0-13349 GCA_030014255.1 Parauchenoglanis ngamensis | reverse complement strand
ACTCATGAACATTAACATTAGCCAATGTGAGAGAGGCCTTTAGTTGCTTAGAAGTTACCCTGGGTTCCTTTGAGACCTTGAGGACTATTAGACGCCTTGCTCTTGGAGTGATTTGTTGGTCTCCTCACTCTGAGAGGGTAACAATGATCTTAAATTTCCTACATTTGTACACAATCTGTGACTGTGGATGGGTGGAGTCCAAACTCTTTAGAGATGGTTTTGTAACCTTTTTCTGATGAGCATCAACAACTCTTTCTGTGGTCCTCAAAAATCTCCTTTGTTCATGCCATGATGCACTTCCACAAACATGCGTTGTGAAGATTGTGAAGGTACAACATTGCAAAGACGTTCAAAGGACATCAGAAAAAACGTCCTCTGTACCCTTCCCAGGACCCTACAAAAAACGTCCATATGACCTTAATTATAAACTTTTAATAAACTCTTATAAACTTAAGACTTTTGAGGATATACAGGGGATGTTGTAAGGATGTAATTTTGTTAGCTGGTGTGGCAAACGATTACCATTAATGATACTAGGTCTAGGTGTATTGATTACCGCCGTTCGACTTTCCTGTTTTGCCCCTCCATTCTCACAGGACAGCAAAACATCATAATAATAGCAATAAATGAAGAGCTTTCAGTGTTTTTCAGATACTTGCAAAACATACATTTGAATTTTGTGTATCCCTGGAAGTCTTTGTTATGTAATGACAAAAAATATTATTAAAATGGTATTCCCTGACAAACACTATGGAGCCTTTTTTCACCTTCATGGTACCTTCCCCAAAAAGCACAGCATCAACTGCAAAAATTTATTCTTGTGCAGTTCTAGAGCCAGTACTGAAGGCATCTTATTATCTATGGCTCTACCATTTACTAAATGCATAAACCTCAGGAATCAAGTACTAAATGATGAACTCCAAAATACAGAAAAGTTCTTTTCCAGATACTGCCAAATGTTATCAGTGCATTCCAACCAAAATCAGCTTATTTTATCTGGTTAATCAACAACTATGATTAACCTCACTTCCTCTGCTGTAATTTCATCAATTCATTTCAGTTGCATGCTTGTCAACTGGCACCAGCAGCCGTAATCCTATATGCAGCATGTATATTTTTTATAAATTATTTTATTAATTTTTTTAAGTGTTGTCAAGCGATTTTAAAAATTAATCGAGTTAATCATAATAACAGGCTGCGATTAAGCACGATTAATCACAAGTTTAAAATTGTAGGATTTGCTTGTATTTTTTGGAAGCTGAAACAAATTCATGTGTGGTTCTGGAACAAAGACATGCATTACCAACTGTCTGAAGTCTAATGACCCGTGTCTCAGGGGAACATTATGCATCTTTTTTGTGTGCATTTCTATTATTTTCAATGAAGCCGCATGGCTGCCACATGAAAACGCAGGAGCAATACACATTTTTTCCAATGGTGCGTGGCAAGCACTACCATATAAAAATATTTCAACTTGGTTTTTTTTTTTTTTTTTTTTTTTTTTTTTAAACACTGCAAGCGCACCAACAGGACAAGAAATAACCAATCACCGATCCACTCAGCTTCTCCTCTATTTTCATGAAAGCTACAGACAGGCTCTGACAGTAGAGGCTAGGACTAATTTGCGTTAAAAACAAAATTACCAGGGGCAGTTCTATGGGATGGCAAAGGGTGTTAAAGCCCTTCAAACAAGTCCTTGCCAGTTGCCACACTATTTGTAGGCTAGTCAATAATATATTTTTTATATTTAAAAATTTTTCAACATTATTGATATCGCTGTAGAAATTTGGGCAACCATCTGAACACACCAGTCTAAAATTCCCATTCACTTGGGGTTACAATACTGCCGTATCTCTAAGGAGACCTACTCTATCGGTTAACGTTATGCTGTGAAGCGAGATTAGTGTTGAACTGAATATAAAGTTTGAAGTGTGTTCACATTTGACAGAGGCAGACGTTTACTACTGTACTTTCTTCTATTTTGAACTTTTGAATCTGAATGTTTTTGTGTAAAAATTGTCAATTGTTCACTTTAATCTGTACACTAAATGGCAAGCAAAAAAAATACAATAGCCACAAACTTTTGCCTTGCCAAATTTGAAAGCACCTAAGGTTTTAGGCTCAACGTACTACTTGTCATTTCGTGGTATACCCTCTGCAGTCTGTTTATGCGAATCATAAAAACACTGTAGGTCAGACTAGGGAAGGAAATGAAAAGGTAAGGCATAGCATTTTCATTGTCATGAGAATTTAAATATGATATTTAGAAATATACGGAATGAAATTCAATGCTTTGTGTACGAGTGTGGAGAGGTGTAAAAGGGGCTGAGGGGTGGGAAGGTGGATTGTTACTGTATTATTCACTTCATATAAAGTGTATTTCATTTTTTTTATTATATGCTAGACTGTATATTGAACTTAAAACTCAATAGAAATGTTTTGGCAAAAAGATGTCTATTGAATCTGTGAAAGAAAAATTCTCTGAAGGTTGCTTACAAATAATAGTACTAGGTTAAGTGCGTAGTATAAAAATTAATTTTACACTGTCTCACATGTAATTCACATGCATAGAAAAATCACCAGAATGTATGAAATTAACTCTGAAATTTAACTTTGTCTAGGGCAATAACCTCTGCCCCCTGTTGGAATCTCATGCCACCCCAAGAAAAAATCTCTAAATTCGCTACTGAAAATAACTGAACTTGATTTGATAATGAACTATTTTTTAGCGTTCTACCTTGAAAATGAATGTGACAACAGCAGAGCATGTGTTTGGATTTTTATTCTACTGAATACCCTAATGTTTTTGAGAATGAAATGAAATGAAATATTTTTCAGGGTTTTGAAATTTGAAAGTGAACTATTGTAAGCTATGAAGATTCTGCTGAGAGCAGAACAAGCAGCGAGTCTGCTACCATTATTGCTAGATGCAGAATGAACTTAAAATATGTAGGAATTTCATTTTACTGTCTCATCTGGTTTTTTGATTGTTTATTGTAGGAGTTCACAGACTATTATCAGACATTTCTATGGGCTATACAGTATGACTTAATATAGGCTAATACATTGTAGCCTATTATTTAGCTGGCTGCTGTTTTTCCAGTCCTGTTGGCTGGTCTATGAAATACATGCGCTAGGAGTTTTATGGTGGTGGTGTATCAGTAGACGGGTTTCCATTGGAGTTTCGTGTGAAATGGAAGCAATTTTTTTTAAAATTCTTTAAAAATCAAACAATCATGAATGGGCATGAAATAGAAAAGATATTTTATACATTTTAACAAAACACAATTGTGAATAGTCTGTGTTTTCACTGAGTGATGTTATGTAATTAAAGCTGGGTTTTCTCCTCTTGCAATAGCTCTTACAGAGCACACTTTAAAAAAAAAAAATCAAGTCATTTATTACATATAAAATTAAATGAGTAAAAGTAGGTACTTTTAGACATTTAATGTGGTGTTGCCTTTGAGTGTAATCTGAATTAAATTTTTAAATGTTCAAATATTTTAAATGCAATATCCTCTCGTCACTTTTGAGAGTAACCGTATTTTAAGTTAAGAATAATACTTCAGATCATCATGGAACATATGTGAGACAAATTAATATGGAGTGAAATCAGTGTCAGCAGAAACTGAAAGTGAATTTGTAATGCTAGGAAAAAACATGTAAACGTGAAAATGTACATTAAAAAAAAATCAGGTAATAAAAGTCCATGTTAAAAATTTCAAGCTGTTGAAATTTTAGGTTTAAAATTTCAGTTAGTAAAAACATTTCAGCTAAAAACTTCTAGCAATTCAAAATTCAAGCATTCATTTAGTAGTTTATTCAAATGAGCACATTAACCCTTTTGTGAAAAGATGTGAAAAATCTGGCAAAAATTTCACTTTTTTTTAGCTCGATTATCTTTTTTTATGTTTTATTTTTCATGTAATTAATTTTTTCCCCCCATGTAGGTCTTTAAAGATTGTTTTGCAAGTTGCTGAACAGAGAAAACAAACTAATTTCCCTACTGATGAAAATACAGGAATAGAAGCTCTAGTTAACCTTCAAAAAAAAAAGTGTAGCAAACACTTAGTCCAAAGTACCTTTTCAAACTAATTTTAATAAAGTGCACTTCCAAACTAAATGAAAACAATTATTTCTGAAATGAAAACCATCAAGCATGGATAAATGTCAAAAGGTTATTGAGTTTCACAGAGTACTGATAAGTAGAATAAAAGGAAAGGTGATTGACATTAAGATTGGGAAGGTTGGGAACAGAATCCAAAATGCCAAAAAGTACCATATACTCATAAAAAGAATCTAAGGCTACGTTCATACTGCCATGCTGAAGTAACTCAAATATGATTTTTTTTAACATGACACAGATCTGATCTTTCAGGACTGTGCGGACACGCAAAACGATATTTTCAAATCAGATTTCAGTCACTTTAGCTACGTTTACAATGCTAAGTGATTCAAATCTGATTTTTTTAAGTCACCTTGGCTACATTCACACTACAAGTCTCATTGCTCAATTCCGATTTTTGCTTAGATTAGATTTGCCTATCATGATGGTTTACATTCATAATTACAAGTGACCTGTATCTGGCATTAATGAGAAGGTGCCTGTCCTCCGAAAAGGTACGCATGTGCACAGCAATACGATTTTGCACAAATACTGCATCCAAATACTACACCATCAACAAAAAACATGTTTGTGAGAAACTCAAGGTATTAAAAGAGACAAAATGTTTGCATAGCATTTTGCTCTGGAGGACCGCAAAAAGTTAATCAGCTGTAGCTCTCCTACACTGCTGTTTTACTGTGCTGCCGGTGTTCTGACTATTTGTGCTAGCTTGGCAAAAAATGCTACCATGGCATGAATAAATGCTACCAATAGCAGAGAATTAATTTGATTTAGCTGCAGCCCTTAACCTAACCCTAACCTCAACCCTAACACTTAAAGCGTAAAGTTTACCCAACCGCTAAGTAGCATATCACAATAGGTTGTACAAATCCACAGAACACCATACTAATTCATAACGATGCGCTCAGTGCATGTGTACAGGAAGAGAGCCTCAAGAATTCCAATCTAAGCGTTCTCATTCAGGTAGCATAGCCGCAAATCGGATACATATTGGATTTAGGACCACATATGAAATGGTTCAAATAGCATTTGAAAAGATAAGATTTGCGTGTTCACACAGCCCTGAAAAGATAAGATCTTTGTCACATAAAGGCATAAATCAGTTTTGAGTCACTTCAGTATTGAAGTGTGAATAATTAATGAGTTTTGATATGTATCTTTTTTTTTTTTTTTTTTAGAAACCATTTTTTTTGCACTTTAATTTGGTACCTGATACATGGGGGGTATTTTTTTTTTTTATTCTTGTTGAATCTTACCAGCAAAACGATGCAAAAAATTGAATTGGAAATATCTTCTTTTTCCCTCAATTTTTTACAGGCAAATGAAAGGTCATGACCTGAGGTTTAATATGCAAATAATGAAACTGGGTCAAGAATAGGTGTGTGAAAGAAAATTAGATTAAATAAATTCATTCCAAATTAGAACTTATAAGAAAGTATTCGGTACCCAATAGTATTTCAAATTTCTGTTCTGCTTATCAGTTCTTAAACACTATACATCTGCAACAAAGTGTGTGGCTATCTGTATAGAACCTGCTTTAGGCGAATACATCATGCATCAATGCACAATAATCATTTGCTTACACACAAGCCAGCATGCATGACAACAGTGTTACTTTAATAAAGAAACAATTTACACACGTTGAATGTATTCTTGATACTCTATACCCCATAGCGGCTGCCAACAGCCTGCTTGTATTTCACTGTAACAGCTGCAGCCGGCTCGATTGTTAAATAAATATCTGCTATAGTAAAACACTTTCATGAAACAATACCATGTTTGTGAATGCACAAACACAAAACAGGGTGTGTTGCCGTTGACATTTCTGAAGTATTTCTTATGTCGCAGCTGACTGTCCTACTGAGGGACTGCAATGTCTCAGAGATTTGTCCATGGTGGGTAGGTGGGTGTGTGTGGGGGGGGGGGGTGTGGGTGAGAGAAAGGGGAGGGGGAAAGGGGGGGACCGAGAGTCAGGGAAATTCTTTCGATTTATCTTGATTGCCAAATCACAAAAAAGGAGTTTGTTAAATAATTTAGTATTTAATTATTTATACAAATGTATAATAAATACTACTTAATCGCAAAGAAATATAAAAATGTAATAAATAAGTCTTCAGTACTATTCAAAGCTGAAGTTCAAATTGGACTTGGCTATGGAAATGAGCTTTAGGGTGTATCCTTAGCTATGGATTTTAATATTTGTAAGTGCTACCAATACATACACTATATGGACAAAAGTATTGGGACACTTCTTAATTATTGAATTTCGTGTGTTTCAATCAGACCTATTGTCACGTGTATAAAATCAAGCACCTAGCCATGTAGTCTCCAATTACAAATCTTTGTAAAACAAAATTTCATCCCTGCTGGATATTCCACAGTCACAGTAAGTGGTATTATTGGCAAGTGGAAGTGTTTAGGAGCAACAGCAACTTAGCCATGAAGCGGAAGACCAGGTAAAGTCTCAGAGCGTGATCATTGACTACTAAGGTCTATTGTGCATAAACTTTATGCTGATTCCATAGCTGAAGAGTTCGAAACTTCCACGGGCACAAAAACTGTGCAGCAGAAGCTTCATGGAATTTCTAGTGAAGGGCAGTCTTAATGCTTCAGCATACCAAGCCATTTTGGACAACGCTATGCTTCCAACATTGTGGACACAGTTTGGGGAAAGCCCTTTTCTATTCCAGCATGACTGTGCCCCAGAGCACAAAGCAAGGTCCATAAAGATATGGTTGGATGAGTTCAGTGTGGAAGAACTTGTCTGGCCCGCACAGAACACTGACCATTGAACATTGTGAGCCAGCCCTTCACGTCCAACATCAGTGCCTGACCTCATAAATGCTGTCTTGTGCAGCAAAGCCTTCCAAGAAGAGGAAGTTGAGTGCAATGTCATTAAAGTCCCTGTTGATGTAATGGTCAGGGATCCCAATACTTCTGTCCATATAGTGTATTTTAGATCATATTAAATTACAATTAAGTTAAAATAAAATAACTTTTAAATAACAATATAATAACAAAATAACAATAACAAAAGTAATTTTTCTTTAGTTTTCTAACTATAATCATTTCTTAACAGGATGACGAAATGAATTTCTTTGTTATTCTTTGTGAAACCCTGCAGTGTTCTAGAATTCTCCTGGGGTATACGGAGTTAAATTTCAGGACTGTTGCAGAAAATAGATAGAGTTGCCTTCCAAATGTGTTATGCCACCCCATGGTGTCACATGTGCAGCAGATTGGAAAGATGTGGTCGGATGGCTTCACATGCCTTGGAGGAAGCCTTCGCCCTCCCTGGTGGGCAGATGTTGTATGACAGGGAGGTATAACTGATGGGTAGGAATTGGAAATGTCCAAATTAGGGAGAAAATCAGAGAAAAATCTAAACAGTTGTGAAACAACTCATTGTATTAGAACCAACAAATCAGCTAACGTATGAATCAAATTTTCCTCAATGAAAAATGATGAAACCCTGATGAAAAATGCTATTTTAGTGTGAATAAATTCTACCTATAGCATATAATAAACTCCATTTTAGCTTTTTTGGCAATTTTAGACCTGCTCTTTCTTACTGCTGGTAGGATCTCCTGATGTCAGCCCTTCCTCTATCTGCTGGTGATTAATTCCATGGAGGGGCTTGGTCTTCCACAAGTCTCTCGCTTCCTCCTCACTAACCTCTCTCTTCTGCTAATCAAGGCACTCTTTCATCTGTTCATCCTGGGGGTGGCCATATACTTATTATGTATTCATGGATGTTCCATTCTGGATAGTGGCTCCGACACTAATCCTCGTCCCCCTTCTATTTGTTGTTCGTATAGTCTCTGGAAGTTTGGTTGGAACCCTCCATGCACTGTAAGGAACTTCCATGTCTTGACATCAGCGGTATCTATTTCCTCCTGTGGCCAGTTCACTATTCCAGCTGGGAATCTGATGGCTGGTAGGGCATACATGTTGATGGTTTGAATCTTATTCCTACCGTTGAGCTGGCTTCTGAGCACCTGTCTGACCCTCTGGAGATATTTGGCTGTGGCTGATCTTCTTGTAACCTCATCCTGATTCCCATTGGTCTGCAGGATAATTATAGATGTCATGCATGTCTGCTATTTCACCCTCTGTTAACTTTGCCTAGTCCCTTGGTTCTGATCATTTTCCCTCTCTTGGCCAAAATGTGTCCTGATGTCCTCGCAGTAGATTCTAGTGATGTGGATCAGTGAGTCGATGTCTCATCCACTCTTGGAATATAGTTTTATAAGCTCCATGTACTCCATGTGGCTGACGTTTACTCCATTTTTTAACCTTTATCCATAGACACTCTTTCTTATGATGTGACTGAGGGGTGTTCAGGCCTATGCAGAACAGCATCAGGGACAGTCCATCACCTGGGTATATACTGCACTTTATGATGACTTGTGCAATGGCTTTGGAATTGGCTTCAAATGTTATCTTCCACAGCCACCTTGAGTTATTGATAAAGCTTATCAGTAACTTATTAGCCATCTAAAGTGCCAAGCAATCCAGTACCCAAGTGTGGGGCATCGAATCATAGGCCTCCTTGTAGTCAATCCAGGCTGTGTCTGCCTAGTGTTAGAGTCTTGGGTGATCACCAGTAGCTAGTGCTTTGACCCTCTGGTGTTGGTCCCAATCTTTTTTTGAGATTTGCTCATGTTGGTTTGCTCAACGAAGTTGGTGCTTTACACCTCAAGTTCAAGTGGCTTTTATTGTCATTTCAACCATATACATGTGGTACAGTGTATAGTGAAACTAGACAACGTTTCTCCAGGACCAAGGTGCTACATATAAGACAACACAGAAGTACAAAAGGTGCACATGTGCAACAGAAGACAACATAAAGTGCATCTGTTTAAACATGTGCAAACATGGCAAAAACAACAAAGTGCAAAGTGTGCAAATGTGCAAACACTGAAAACAGTGCAGACATAACAAGACAAGACAAAAACACTGTCACAAGACAGTGCAGCCATCACAAGACAAGAATAATCCAAATGTAATGTGCAAAATGGTAGAGGTAGATATGCAAAATTATAGGGGTGCAAATTGTGCAGAATTGTAGAGGTAGATGAGTGTACAATTTTGTGTGCGTGTGTGTGTGTCAGTCCAGTCCCTGAGTGTTCACGAGTCTGATGGCTTGGGGGAAGAAACTATTACAGGGTCTGGCAGTGAGGGGAATTATCACTTGGAAACCACTTGCTCCTGTTAAAGATGGCACCATATGAACTGCCTCAACATACACCTAGAACTGTGAAGATGGAGTTGGATTGCTGTTGACAAGAGCGGTTCTTCTACAGTGGCATAGGACTCAAATCACCACAAACAGTCTTGCACTCACAACCTTTTCTCAAGACTCTATTTTTTAAGTGTGTTAGTTGTAATTGCACTATACAGTGCGACCCAAATGAGGATGGGTTGCCTTTTGATTCTGGTTCCTCTCAAGGTTTCCTCCTTTTGTCACAGAATTTTTCCTTGCCATCATAGCTGTTGCCACAGGCTTACTCATTAGGGATATATTTAGATAAATGTATAGATTCATAAGCTTATATTCAGAATTTATATACTTCTGTGAAGCTGCTTTGTGACAATGCCTGTTGTTAAAATTGCTATACAAATTAAATTGAATTGAAAATGTTAATAAATGTTCAAATAAAAAAAAAAAGAAAAGATTCATATTTTTTTCTCCATACTTGCACCTTTGGTCCTGTCTATTGTGGTAATAGATCTACAGATCTGGTGCTTAGGGCCTGTTCTTGCACTGCCACTGATTTTTCTAACCACTGGTAGGATTTAATGATGCCAGCCACTTCCTCTATCTGCTTGTGGTACATTCCATATCTTAGTCTTACAGAATGCTTTCTCTTCCTCCTCACCATCCTCTGTCTTCTGCTGCCTGAGACACTCTTTCATCAGTTTATCCTGGGGGCCATCTTCTTGATGTATTCACAGTTGTTCCTTGTGTCATTCTGGATAGTGGCTCTAACACTCACTAATCATTGTTCCCCTTCTATCCATTGTTCAAAAAGTCTCAGGAAGCTAGACTTCAGGTGGAACACTCCATGCATCATGAGAAGTTTCTGTTTCTTGATATCAGTGGCATCCATTTCTTTCTATGGCTAGCTCACTATTCCAGCTGGGAATCTGAAGGCTGGAAGGGTATACATATTAATGGCTTGGATCTTATTTGTAAGAGCTGACCTCTAATGCTGGCACAAGCTAAATGCCCAAGAATTTAAATATTATCACAGTTAGAAATAATAACTAATAAAAAGTCAGAAAATTCCTGATTAAAGTCTTTATTGTTCACTGGAGGTGACCCTGATAGATAAGCAGTATAGATAATGAATAGACAGATGGATGTTTTTAAGTGTCACTTAGAATGAAATAAATTGCCAGAGGCCAGAGCAGGGTGGATGCCAGTGCATACGGAAGCTTTTCTGCGGTCAACCTATAGTAATAATGGATAAGATTGCATTAACTGGGTGAATATCTGTCCACTTTGATTGGGCATCCACCAAAATAAAAAACATTTTACCCATGAAAGGTTCTGCATAATCAATGTTGAGTTTTTTCCAAAGTTTAGTGGGTCATTCTCAGGGATAGACTGTTGCTCATACTGGTGCATTTGTTTGACATTCTTGTCAATCAGTTGACACCTTGACATTCAGTACAGTACAGATGCTGGACAGCCTTTGTCAGTATTGCATGAACTCTACCTCCATACTGTGCTCTGACCAGCCAATTAATACATACCAATCGACCCAGGACAGAATTGTGTCCTTGGCTGTCCAGCATTTGATTTGCTCTGAGGTGTTGAGGCAGCTCAAGTTCCAACATCAACACCTACTCAAGGCCCTTAGCATAACTCCCTATCTGTTACGCCCCACCCTTGGGTGGCCCTATGGGGCAAACAACACTCCACCTCTGACCCAAACCAACCATGAAAACTCCTTTAAAAACAACCACCACAATTGGATTTATCAACACTGTATTAAGACTGCTAAAGACACAAAAACAAGACAGGAGCACCAAAACCCCAAGTCCCAGGCTAAAAGCAAGTATGACCAGCAGTCCCCAAGATGGAATACCACTGCTATGCAGACAACACTCAACTAACCCTTTATTTTCCTCCCTCAGACACTAATGTTTCTGCCCAGATTTCAGGCATGTCTGGCAGATATCTCATCATGGATGGCAGCTCATCAGTTGAAACTCAACCTCAGCAAAATTGAATTGCTATTCATCCCAGCTGATTCATTCCCACATCAGGATCTTGCGATCTCCCTGGAAAACTCTTTGATTTCTCTTTCGGTCACAGCACGTAACCTTGGGGTAACTATGGACAATCACCTATCTTTTCCCTCTCATATTGCTGATCTTTCTCACTCATGCCAATATCATAAGGATCCATCCATTTCTTTCCACACAGGCCACTCAGATACTTGTTTGGTCACTTGTCATCTAAAGACAAGACTACTGTAACACACTCCTAGAAGGTCTGCCTCTAAGCACCATTTGACCCTTGCAACTGATCCAGAATGCAGCTGCATGACTTGTTTTCAACCTTCCTAAGTTCTCCTACACCACTCCATTGCTACACTCCCTTCACTGGCTTCCTGCAGCTACCCACATCAGATTCAAAACACTGATGCTTGCCTACAAAGCCAAAAATGAACCAGCACCCTCCTACCTCAAAGCACTTATCAAACCTGGCACTGCACCATGCTCCCTCTGATCCTCCAGCACTGCTTGACTTGTTCCACCATCTCTCAAGGTACAAGGAAGACATGCATCTAAACTCCTCTCTATTTTGGCACCTAGGTGGTGGAATGAACTTCCCCTAGATGTCTAAACAGCTGAGGCACTGGGTATCTTCAAACGATGACTAAAGACCTACCTCTTTCGAAAGTACTTGGACTAGCACTTATTAATTCTTCACTTCTCCATAAAAAAAAACCCCCAAAAAAACACCCTTTCTGTATTACTTGCCAACAGTTTTTAGTGTGATAGTGTTCTTAGCCCAGGTCCTAGTGAGCCAATATCTGAATATATTTACTGATAGAGACTTCAAAGCACTTACGTAAGTCTCTCTGGATAAGGGTGTCTGCCAAATACTGTAAATGTAAATGTAAGCCCCTCTACTACAATTAATGATCTGGCCAGGTGCAGCTCATCTGGCAATCAGGTGTAGCACAAGTTGGGTGGGGCTACAGAAAGAGGATAGAAAGTACAAAGAAAAAGACAGGAAACTTATGTGGCCATTACACCCCCACCCTTAAGACAATGAATGAAGTAGCCAATTAGTAATAAGTCTTGAAAAATTTTAAATGTGCAGGGCATGTACCTATTTTTGTTGCTGCTTCACATATTTTGGCATATTCTGGCTGTTTAATATGCACAGCCCATTTCAATATGTGTTCACTTTAGACCCATTCAGTAACAACTGCCTTGTAACCATCTCCTTGATATCATTGTCCTTCATATCTCCTCCTTCCAGCTTCTTATATAAAATGAGTTCCTTTTTCTTTTCTCCCTCTTTCACCCTTGAATTGTGTAGCTTTCATTTTGTTCTATGTCTCTCTCTTTTCTTTGTTGAACATACTATTTGTATATGCCCTATTTTTCCCCAAATGTGGCATTTTTTTCTAGAGACCATGCAGTCTTCAGCCATGTGGTTGGATTCACCACATTGAAACAACCTTTCACTGTCTTTTTGATTGCTTTTCTTCAGCTCCTTCCTCCATTTTAAACAAAATATCTGCATTTTATTTCAAATGCAGTTCTCTACTACTAAACATTTAATGTCCTTGCTAGCTGCTGCCATGTCTTCTGCTTTATGTCATTAAAACTTCCTCAGCTAAAATTCTCCTCTGTATGCTATTGTGATGGTTACTGTTTCGACTTGGTGATGATAACATCAGCGTCATGTCGGGGAAAACAGTAACCACCCATGAATGTAGATGTGGTAGTAAGGAGACAGATTCCTCAGATGTGCTCCAACTTGCGGCTTTATTTCTCTGCACAAAACATGCACATGTAAGCACTGAGAGGGATTGTCTGGACCACCCTATCAGTCTAAACAATAATTATACAAAAAAAACAATATGTATGGTAACATGCCACCCATGTAGGTCATTCTGAGTCTACACAAAATTTACCATTAACAATTGAACCAAGAACAAACAGAATGTGATCGTATAGTGGCTATTCAACT
>JAQMYM010004475.1:0-13355 GCA_030014255.1 Parauchenoglanis ngamensis | reverse complement strand
CACCAGAATGCAGGAAATGGCATCTAATTCATTAAAAAATGTATGGGGGAGGACCCACAGACCCCCTGCCAGTGTGTCCCCACCACATTCAAAATGCTTCTGATGCCCCTGTCTGGAGGAAACGCTGATCCAGCTCAGAGTTGTCTGGTATCTGGATATACTCTTGTGCATTTCATGATTGACAGGTCAGCCAAGGAAAAGAGCAGCAGCTGATGACAGAAACACTGTGAAAGTTGTGAATAAAAAAAACCCAAAACAACAGTGAAATCACAAACAACCTCCACAGGGCATGGTGGAGATCTGACAAGACGACTTTGAGAGCAGAAATATAGAGGTCATACCAAAGTATAACACCCACTCATCAGCAGGAAAATAAAGAAAATTCCAGATTGAAATTCACAAAGAAATACAGATATGAGCCACAGAAGTTCTGGAACCAAGATGAACCTCTATCTGCAGCAGCTAAATGAACTCAGAAGTCTGCAGAAACATTCTGTCTGCCAATATACAGAGAAATGCATCCAATCTAACTGGGAGGAACTTCATCAGGCAGCAATACCATCCATCCATCCATTATCTATACCACTTTATCCGTCTGGGTCGCGGATGCAGCAACACAACGACCAAAAACACACCACCAACACAACAAAGGACTTCATCAGGGGAAAGTGAAGGTTTAGACTGACTGAGTCAATCTGCAGACTGAACCCAACTGTGCAGCATTTCACCTCCTGAAGGGAGAAACCCCCCAAAACACACAAAAACTCAAAGAAGCTGTGCTACAAGTCTGGAAAAGCATCACAAGAGAAGAATGCATCAGTATGATGATATCATTGGTTCACTGACTTCATAGTTATTGCAAGCAAGAGATGTGCAACCAAAGACTATTTAAGATTGTTTGTTCCAATAGGTTTGCTCTCCTAAAGATCGGGTGATCTGACATCAAAGGTGCCATGTTCTAAATTGTTTAACACCTCTAGATGTACATATCAGGAAACAAAAGCTGATATTCTGATCTATCATCTTATATTCCTTTTCTGATCTCAAAACCAAATGTCTTTAGTGTATAGCAAAAGAAAAATGGCCTTGAGATTCCAATACTTTGTTGGGGATTGTAAGTCTATCATATATATTATAATTCATAAATATGTTATATTTAACTAAAAAGATAAGGGTCAACCTATCCTTTTTCTATTCAATAACCATACAATGTATCATTCTGTTGTGATTGCAGATGTTGTTCAAATAATGAGACTGTTAATCGATAAAAGAAGGAAAATGGTTTAAAAACATCAATTTTTCAGCAACAGAATTGACAGGGATGTCTCTGCTGCCAACAAGTCTAGCCCTTTTTGTTACTAATTTGGTATGCCTGAAACATTCTAAAAATATACTTCAGACAGGGAGGAAACTATTGAAAAAATTATTTAAGATATTTGACCTTCCTGTGAATTTGACCATGTTTAGATCTATTCCAAAATCCATCCATCTCCAAAATCATCCACTCAGTTCATCTGCTGGTGACATTTAAAATTCCATGTAAATCCTACAAACATTCAAACACTTGCTCTTAAGATATCACACTAGTGAGAATGGACTAAGGAGAACTAAAAGATGGACAGATGCACAGACTCCCTGGAAACATAATGCCTCCAAGCATAAAAAACCTGGAAGTAGGGGAGGTCTCATGCTCATATACTTTACCCTATCCCCCTCTCTGCAACATGGCTCCCATCGCTTTGATAATTTGATCATGTTTAATGTGCATTTGTTTTGATTTGTGTCATGCTTTCCACCCTTCTTGTTATTGGTTTATTGCCCTGTTGTGTCTTGATGGTATGCACTTGTATACATTCTTGATTAGTAATCTCTTAAAGCCCCTCTGTTTTTAAGCGAAATCTGTGTCCTGTTTCATCCCCTCATTACACATTACACTAACAGTATTCGGGAGAACTTATCACGGTTTTTCAGAGAAATGACAATCTGTGGTTTTTGAGCAAGAGAGAAAGAGAGATAGATGCTGGTGATAACAGGCACCAAGTTGTCTCTCGGGTATTTTCAAACATTAAATGAGCAGGCCAACAAACTCGAGTTCAGTAAATTTGAGTTCAGGACAGCGGCATCTCTCAAGGTTACTGACCCATGTTAAGTGTTAAAAAGGGGGGAATCAGCAGGACTTGGCATGGGCCCTCATTGATCAACATTTTGTAAAAAAGTTTCTAAATTCTGTCTTATTAATAAAATTTAGAACGTCCATAAGTACAAAAAAAAAAATTGGTATTTATTAAATGTGCAGATTATCAACCAGAGTTGAAAAATCCCACATGTTCTAAGCTATCATGTTTGTGCAAGTTTGAGTCATTTGCATTCAGACACACCCCCAATTAACCATATATGGTAACAAAAGATACC
Source organism: Parauchenoglanis ngamensis (assembly GCA_030014255.1). Classification (NCBI taxonomy): domain Eukaryota; kingdom Metazoa; phylum Chordata; class Actinopteri; order Siluriformes; family Auchenoglanididae; genus Parauchenoglanis; species Parauchenoglanis ngamensis. The sequence continues at coordinate 10,943 of JAQMYM010004475.1, read as the reverse complement.
TCTAAGAACCATGTGAAAATTGTTTATTTTACTCTCTGGAATAATGCAAAGAGAGCGAAGAAAATAAACTAGAGTTAAGGTCAGGGAATTCATGCATTTAGTTTCTTGTTCCAACATAGGTCCCAAATCATGGCATAAATCTATTAATATCAGTTTTGGGAAGCAGTACCACTACTACTCAGCAGCCACTCTGTGCTCTCAGTAAACAGATCAGCGCACTCTCTGAAAACACTCACTGCAGAGCACATGGTTTTCTAAATCTTCCAGTAATGCAGGACAAGCCATGTTACATTTTCAAACGCCTGTCACAGATGTCTTTTGTAGATATTGACAACAATTAGGTTACATGTCTTTTTTTAACTAGACAAAATTATTATTTGACTAACTATTAATCAATGAACATACAAAACACATGTGTATGTTAAGATTGTTTAATGCATGGTGTGGCACTCGCAATGCTTTCTATCTGCAGTTCCCCAGTTCTGCCACTGGATGCTGAGCAGAAGCCTGGTCAGAGCTGTGCTTATATTTACACACATTCATAAGTACAAGTACATTTTCATAAATTCCACACTTTGCGTAGGAATTCTCGAATTCACCCATTACGCACACATCTATGAGTATGCACTGATGATAAATGAGGCCCTGGATTGTAAGATGAAACTGAACTAAAACAGGGATCTGTGTTTTAATGTTAACAGAAACATGGATAACCAAGACTCAGTTATTCATCTACAAACTCATTCCATACACCATAGCAAATGGACATCTGAAGAGCAGGAGTCCTATATTGAAAGACTGTGCATGTGCCAGTTGATCATCAGTCCACAAACCGCAAGCAAAAAGTTCAAAATTTCCAATAAGTCAAACATTAAAGGCTGTATTGAACAGTGTAATAGATTTCTCCTTGCCTTAGTTAGCTTGCATGACCAAATCCCTTAGGTAAAATTAGAGGGTCAGGTAGTGTTAACATTCTTTCCATGATGCTAAATTTAGATAAATTAAACATCATTATACCACATGATTATGGCATACCTTTAACCAAGCAAGGTATGAATTATTCCTCTGTATTTAACCCATCCAAGCAGTGAACACACACCAAGAGCAGTAGGCAGCTCTATGCTGCAGTGCCCAGGGAGCAGTTGAGCATTAGGTGCCTTGCTCACTCTCCCTACCCACACATTCTTTCTGCCGGTTCAGGGAATCAAACCAGCGCAAACCCGCTTCTCTAGCCTTTAGGCCATGCCTGCCCCATCATATAAATCATGTAGAACTCACCATGTTCCTGGATTGATAAGCAACTCCTTCCTTTCAGGTAGTAAGCTGCTGCTAATTCAGTTTAAATTAGCTTACCCAGTGTTAGTGATATGACAGGTTGCACAAACTGAGTAATTAATATATGTATATAGTTTCAGAAACTACATTTTTAAACTGTAAAATCATGAATATACTCAATATCACAACAATATCCATTATAGTATATAAACCTTATATTATATGTTAACCCTGCAGGGAGTATCATGATTTTTGGAAAAGTATTGTAAAGAAAACATTACTAAAACAATGTCACTAAAACATAGGACTTAAAAGTAAGTTTAAAATTACCTTTCTAAAATGGCCCTCTCTAGTCTTTGTTATGGATCTGGTGGTAGAGTTTAGCTGCAGTTTCTCACATGTGCAGAAAATGTGAGGTTAAGTGAGCTCTTGTTTGATAATCTTAGTGAATCAGAGCGAGGCTATTTACATGTTTAATTTTAAAGACACTCCCCCAAACTCAGCCTGTTAAGTTTTTATACCATTCTGAAATGGCACGAGGAAAATAAACTATTGCAGGGTTTTTTGTATTTAAAAAAAAAAAAATACTTTATAAAAGCATCCCAAGCAATATTATAAAAATACATGTAAAGTGTGTGACAATTCTGCTTTAAAGCAGATATGCAGCAAAATATGCAGCATATCATTTATTCATAAATTAAACCAGTGGTAATTACTTTAAGACTACTGTTATGCACAGCCTAGGGGAAACTGGAGCATAGCATAATCAAGGTCTTCCCTTTTCCCCCCACTCCCAAAAACAACCAGTGCCAGTGAGTTTGCAGTCCAAAAAAGAATTGATTTATTCATCAATCAGGGTAAGAATAGACATCAGGGTGAGCATGACCAAAATAACAAACAAAATAATCTATAATAGGGTCCACCAACTTACCTAAACAACAACAACAATAAAAAAAACCAGAAATAAATACAGGCCTCTTATCTGCCTCCCAAACATAAACAGAAGATAATTTGCCCCAAAATAAAAAGCTTCTCACCCCAACAGTTACCAGGATTGCATTCAAAAGGATGTTAACTTTATATACAACAAGTTTCACTCTGAACAGTTAATGTAACACTAAATCAACAATCACTCAGCAGAACTTTATGGCATAGTGTAGTTGGGCATTCAGGAAAAAACAAAGTGAAGATGTCATCAACAGGTGCCATTTTAAATTAGGCATCACCAGTCTCTGGTCCAATCAGCAAACGTGACCTACAACTCAACAAACAAGCTAGAAGAAAAACACAAAATAGGTGAACAGCACCACCCTCAGGCAGGGAAGGAAAACAATAAAACAAAATGCACTTAAGTGCAAATAAACACGCAGATTACGACCTAGGTCATACCACTACATGGGAAGGCCAGCTTTCTGGATGCATGGTTTCACTGTGATTGAATGTGAATGTGAGTGTGGGCGGGAGTCTTTTGCACAGGAAAAAATATTGCAATGTTTACTGGACAGTGCACTTTTTGTTTGTTCTACCTGGATGCATGGCTTCTCTTAATGATGATTGGTAGACCTTTTTAAATGGCGGAACCTTTTAACCAATTGCTAATCAGTAAATTGGCAATGAACATGGCTGAAATGTAAACATATCGGAATCTGCGCCAGTTGGAATTGCTTGCTAAACTGACCAGCTGCCAGCTGCACAGAGTCGTCACTCAGGTTCCACTATATTTAGATTATTTTGTTCTATACAAAAATGTAGAAATAGCCAGAGAGTTTGTTTTAGTAACCTAAATAACATAGAATTAGATCACAATTATGGAATGTACAGCCAGCGCCTTTGATCTAAAGCTAAGACTGTTAAATATTAGATCTTTTACATTTAAAGCGCGTATTGTTACTGAAATTATTACTGGTCAGGAGCTTAATGTACTGTGTTTAACAGAAACTTGGATTAGACAAAATGTAGTATGTAGCATTAAATGAAGCAATACCACCTGGATATATACACTGTCCTTGTCAAATTGGCAGAGGAGGAGGCATCATAGTTATTTAAAATAATATTCTAGGCATGACACAATAACCTGGACATGAATTCAACAGAGTTGAAGTTCTTTATACTAACATACATACATAGCTACATAAAATGTCTACTTAATCATTTCCACTAAATATTTACAAAGTATTTACAGATGCCCGGGGCTGTATTCTGAATTTCTACATTAATTTGCAAATTTTGTATTGAATCTACTTGTTTTTGTAGCCAAAGCAGTACGTACTGGAGACTTAATATTCATTTTGATAACCTGGAAAATCCTCTGAGAACCCTCTGAGTGTTTATGTCTATTCTAGACTCAGTAGGGGTTAAGCAGTATATAATAGGACCCACTCATAATGGTGGTCATACACTTTATTTAATACTGACATTTGGATTAAATACATAAAATTTAATCACACTGCCAATCTGAAGCTATCTAAGAGCCTTACCTCATCTCATATAAAATTCTAGTCATAATACATGCAGTTCACATTGCTCTGGCATCAAGCATACAATCATCCCAGCTACTGTGCATAGTTTTATTGAAAATCTCCCAGAATTGTTCACTTTGAATGCTTCACCATCTAGCCCCACATAACTAAAACAGGTGACTGAATGCTTGGCATCAGTGTTCCGCATTAGTCAAGAGAATGTAGCTACACTTAAAATGAAAAGAGAGAAAAAAACTAAGACCCTGGTATAACAATCACACACAAACCTTAAAACAGACCACTAAAAACTTAAATTGTAAATGGTGTCAAACTAAATTAGAACTAAAACTAAATTAGAATGTTTTAAACCCCTTCCAGAGATTGAACTAATCTCACCAATTTCCTCATCAAAATCATCAACCTGTGTATTAGATCCTTTACCTACATGTTTCATCAAACAGTTAATACCAGAAGTAATTGAACCTATTCCAATAATAATCAACTCTTCCCTTAGCATTGGCTATAAACCTAAATCCTTTAAATTAGAAGTTATCAAACCCCTGATTAAAAAAACCTGATCTTGTCCCCCATCAGTTTTAGATTAGATTAGATTTATTGTCTGTTTTGCAGTAAAAAACAGAAATTTGTCTTTGACACGGCTCCACAGATAAAATTAAAAACCATCCCAATAAAAACATTATAAACATTCTTTTAAAAAAAAACAACAACACACAAAGCAGCAATAAAACAGTGCAATCTATCCTATGCTATTTAAATAAGTTATTGCAGAGGGGATGAATGACTTCTTGTAAATGTTTTTCCGGGCCAATGGGGTTCTGCATCGCTTGCCTGATGGCAGCAGAGTAAAAAAGTGGTGCAGGGAGTGAAAGGGGTCCTCAGTGATGAGGGTGGCTTTCCTCACCACAGAGCGCCTGTACAGTTCAGTCAGAGGAAGTTGAGGTGTTCTGGTTATTTTACTGGCTTGATTTATTAATCAGGAGAGCTTTGTTTTGTTCTTGATGGTAAGGAAGTTAAACCAGGTTGAAAAATTATAGATGAGAATGGATTCAATAAGTGATCTGTAAACGAGGGTTAAAATGTCTTTACTGATGTTAAAAGCACTTAATTTTCTGAGCAGGTAGAGATGCTGCTGTGCTTTTTTGTAGACAGTATTTGAATGTTCAGAAAAGGAGAGACAGGTGTCGATCTCTATCCCCAGATATTTAAAACTCTGTACCTGCTCCAGCTGACCATGCAGCTGGAACAGGATCTCTTGTTTTTTTTCCTCTCAGTTCACAGTACAGCTCTTTAGTCTTTGAAATGTTTAGCTCTAATGAGTTTCTTGCAAAAGTTTGCACCAGGGTGTAGACTTCCTCTTGGTACCATGTCAAGGAGGGCAAGTCGGTGAGATGGGCCACCAGGGCCATGTCATCCGCATATTTGAATAGTGACATTCCTTCTCTGCTGGAAGTAATGCTGTTAGTATATGCAGAGAAGAGAATGGGAGAGAGAACAGAGCGCTGGGGGAGCCCTGTCTTTAAAACCAATAAACTAGATTAAAAACCATTTAAATATACATGCTGTGGTCTATCCTCTAAAAAATTCTTTATCCATAAAATCAGTGCAGGGTGAACCTGAAGTTCAGAGAGGTGGTGCAGCAGAATGTTGGTATTTACAGTATTAAAAGCTGATGAGAAGTCCATAAATAAAATCCTGGTATAGGGGTGTGCAGAGTCCAGTTGTTTGGTGACATCATCTAAAAGCATAAATGTTGCATCCTCAGTAACACGTTTTGCTTTGTTTATGGTTTATCAGAAAGCCCACCCATCAACAGCCTGCACACAACGTTTTCCAAACACTTGGACAGGACCGATGTCAGGGCCACCGGACTATATTCCATCAGATCCTTGGGTCATGTTTTTTTGGGGATTGGGATAATTTCTGATTCCTTCCACTGGTTGGGGACAATGCCGGTGTCCAGAAGGTGCTGAAACAGCCTGGTGAACACTCCACTTAGCTGAGTGGAGCATTCCTTGAGTACCCTGCCTCTTAGTCTATCAGGGCCAGCAGCTTTATTCGGGTTTACTATTCGTAGGACAGAAGTGATCATCTGGTCATCAATAATGGGTGCTTGAAGGGTGGAGTGGGGGGTTTCCCGAGACCAGGTAATTGGTATGCTTTTTTTGTTGAAGAAGCTGTTTAATTGTTCTGCAAGAGTGATGGGGTCTGAACAGTTAGCCCTTACTGGTTTTACTGTTCTGCCCATGATGGTGTTTAGGCCCTGCCATGCTTCTCTTGCATTCCCTGATTTTAATTTCTTCTCCACACTGTCCTTAAACCTCATTTTAGTTAATCTGGCCTTCCTCCTGAATTCTTTCTGGAGCTCCCTCACCCTGACTTTGTCTCCTTGTAAAAAAGCTAATTTCTTTTGAACTAAGCAGGCTTTCATGTCCTTGGTAATACACTTTTTGTTATTTGGATATATGATTACAGTTTTAGTAGGAGTGACAGTTTCCTCACAGAATAAAATGTATTCTGTGAGTGTATCGGAAAGCCTGTTAAGATTATTTCCACATGTCATTAAAAAATAAATCCTAATACGTCAACTTGAAACAGCCTTTTACTGTCTCTGTTGAATCCTCATTCCATACCCTGATGGTCTTTGTTATTATTTCCCCTGTTTTCAGTTGTGGCCTGTATTTTGGTAACAGCAGGATCACATTGTGGTCAGACAGTCCAAGAGGTGGGCGTGATTTAGAAACATATGCCCCAGGTATGTTGCCAAAGCACAAATCCAGTATATTCTGATTTCTTGTTGGAGTTGTGACATATTGCTCTAGATTGGGAAGAAGAGTGGAAATATCACACCTGTTAAAATCACCCATTATAAAAACTGGCTGCTCTCTGGTCTGAGTCACCACTTTATTATAGTGTTTGGATATGTGCGCAGATTACCAACTATAGGCCAATATCAAACCATTTCATTTCCAAGATCCTAGAAAAGGCTGTAGCACAGCAGTTATGCTCATACCTACATAGGAATAGCATTCATGAAATGTATCAGTCAGGATTTAGACCTCACCATAGCACAGAGACGGCACTAGTTAAAGTGGTAAATTACCTACTACTGGTCTGATCAGGGTTGTGTCTCCTTGCTTGAGTTACTCAACCTTAGTGCAGCTTTTGACACCATTGATCATACTATTCTCCTTGATGGATCAGAAAAGGTTGTGGGAGTTAAGGGAACAGCCCGCTCCTGGTTCATCTTATTTTACTGACCGTTATCAGTTTGTTGATATAAATGGTGACTCCTCTACACTTAGTAAGTGTAACATCTGTTGTTACACAGTGTCATGCTGCTGGAGATTTAGAGAAAAGAGGAAAGAGATTAAACAAAATCTTATGTTAAAAGAAAAGGAGAAAATATTTTGGTTTATAAGAAAGGGAGAAACCATTTTGGTTTAAAAGGAAAGGAGAAAATATTTTGGTTTAAAGGAAATGTAGAAAGCATTTTGGTTTAAAAGAGAGGGGAGACAGGAGTATATTCGTTTAAGTTAAATTATTGTCATTCCTCATCATATCATTTGCTTTATGTTAGGGAACATTTTATTGAGGGACAGTCTAATAGTAACAATCATTCCTAGTCTTAACACAGGTTAAATGAAACACTCCAAGTCTCATTTAATTTCTTCATTCATCTTGGTTCTGTTAACATCAGGCTATTTTGGGAGACACGATCAGGCTCTCACTGCCCTGTTTGCTGGGTTTCGCAGCATATCTGAGAACATTTCCCATATCTAGGCTCTGCTGCAGCCCTCTGCCTCTCCTGCCAACCCTCTTCACCCAACTAGCAGAGGGGCAGTGCATGGGGATCCCTGTGGAGACCAGACTGCCTACCCCCCATCCCTATTGTGGGGAGGTTGGAGGCTGTAAGCCTTTAATCATGCAGTGTTCCTTAGTTTCTGAGATGCAGCCCTCCCAGTATCCTACTGATCGGGCCAAGATAGCCTTTATGATAGCCCTGCTGTCTGGAAAGACACTTGCATGGGCCACTGTAGTGAGGCAAAATTAGCTCACTCCCCACTCCATGCTCCATGCTTTTATCACTGACCTTAGGTACACCTTTGATCATCCCAGCCCCAGGAAAGAGGCATCCACCTTGCTTCGTATCCTCCAGGGTAGTCGCTTAGTGGCTGATTACACCATTGATTTCCAGACTTCAGCGGCTGCCTCGGGCTGGATCGATGTGGCTCTTCAGGCAATGTTCATGCAGGGTCTTGGAGAACATGTCAAGGATGAGTTAGCAGACTGTGATCCTCCTGAGAGTCTGGATAAATTGTACACGCTGGTGATTCGACTGGACAATCGACTAAGAGAGCGACACTAAAAATGCCAGATGTTTAACCACACCGTGCACCAAAGGCTGGATCAATTGACCTATAGGCGGCGACCCAGCGATTTAGAGTTGGGGTCTGGGGACCTGGAACCCATGCAGGTACGGGTCGCAGACCTCTCCTCGGGAGAGAGGAGGGGAGGTAGCCAATGTAACGGGGAATGACGGTGCTGTGGCCAGACAGGACACATACAGGCAGCATGCGTGTATTGGGAGCTACAAGGCAAGGGGCATCACAGGACGGGGAACCTGTGATGACCCCAAAATCAACTTCCCCTGTGACAGGTCTCTTCATTCCTGTCACATTAAGGTGGGGGAAGGGGAGGGTAGTTAGCAATTACATTAGGCCTACCAATTGAGGCACTTGACGGCCAGTCATTGGGGACAGGGCCCATCTGTCATCGGACCAGCCCAGTACTCCTTCAATTAGGGCATCACTCCAAATGGTTGTCATTTTTTTTCACCCAAGTGTAGCCCTGTGCTATATATTTTATTTTATTTTCGATTGTAAAATATTAAGAAATATAAATTCTGAAAGTGCTATGCCGACATGTATTTATTTTCTGAAGGCTTGTATTTTATTTGAATGTTTAAATGTTTTTTCTGTATTTTTATTGGTTAAAACTGTATGGTGAACTTTGAACCCTGATTGGTCACAGCAGGAGCGAGGAGAATTGTGGGAAGAAGAAGAAGAAGCAGACGGTTAGTCTAAGCTCGTGAACGAGAAAGTTAGAATTACTCAGTTATTACCCGCTTCTAGGCTTTAGGAGTGGCGTATTACCGATATAAGTTCACCGGACTGGTAACTGCATTATTGGTGACTGTGTATGTAGAATATTTACCGAGTTTAATCCAGCGAGAGAGCCTGCCTCAGGAAGACGCCCGGCCGCCATCTTAGCTACGCGATTCCTGCGCAGTTTCATCGTCCTCGGTGCAGAAGGACTCTGGACTGCATTGCTAAGACAGCGAACGCATTGTTCATCTGGACAAGGTGGATACGACAGGGGTTTAGTGCCAGCGCGAGTCCGCATGAGGAACGACTCCTTCTCGTCTGAATTCTCAGGTACCTGCTCCATTTTGTTTGCTCTTCGAGCGAAGCGACCATTCATATTTTGGGTCTCACCGCTCCCGAGCATCGGAATCAGGCCTGCAGCGAGTGTTTGGGTGTTATTTTCATTTAGTTACTTGCCGGCATAGGGGTTTATTTGAACTGCTTTGAACTGAGTTTACACATTTGTGAATTTGAGTGTTACGACGCACGAGGGTTTGTGTTCATGGTTCATGTGCGCGAGTGAGCTTATTTCATTTTAAAGGCGCAATAGCCGAGTTGGTCGGAGTGCAAAGAGACAATAGCTAATTTTCTTATTTGCATGGAAACTGTGTAAAAAGGTTTTTTTGAGGTTCAAGGAACTGATTTTTCATTTAAAGGAGAAAAGGTATAGTGTATTAATTCAAGCATTTCATTTTTGTGTAGTTTTATTTTTTCAAAATGGCAAATAAAAGATTTTATTTTATTTAATTTGTTGTGGAAGCTGATTCATTCCAACAGCATCCAGTCCAGTGAAAGAGCAAACAAAATCCATAGATATACACACATTATCACTATTAGTAATACGAACTTGGGGTGCCCCGTACTGAGGTTAATTCCTCTGCATGCCTGTCCTAGGGGCATGGGGCGCTACAATAATAATAATAATAGGTGATTTATTGTTTTAGTAATAGTGGTAGAGAGAGATCTGGTTGATGGAGAGTCTGTGCCGTGGTGACTGTAAATACCACGTGAGACAGGACTTGATGTAAAGTGTGTAAATTCACTTCACATTTAAATTTCGTCATCTACATGCTCCCTCTATTTGTACCTCTTCCAGATTTATATTTTTTGTATATAATTATATATACGTACAGATTTAATATTTTTTTTGTATTTAATCTTCAAGACTCAGGTAAACCAAGACCAGCACTCAGGTAAAGCGTAAAGGCATAAAGGCAGAGAGTAAAAGAAGATTTTTTATTATTTGGTTCAATCCATGATAATCTTCTACGTCTTCCGAAGAAGCCCGAAGGCTGCTATCACATCAGCACTGGAGCCCTCAATGGACTCCACTACCCACAATCCACCACAGCATACTAATATGGCAGTCGAGAACTACAAGCCCCATCATTATAACCTAACAGGCCACAGGTGTCTCTCATCTACTCAAGTTCTTAAACCCTTCATTAAAACACTCACGTTGCGAAGTATTGCTCAGTGTGTTTATACCCGACGTTGCCAAGCCTTTTTCACGCCGTATTGATTCTGCTGTTGTCGACCTAGTTCCGTTTTGGTTTTCGCTTATTGGATTTGCCCTGTGTCTCTGCTGTATACCAATCGTTCTACCTCTGCCTGTCCCCGACTTCGATACTGTTTCACCTCTTTGGATTCGTGCCCTCTTACTGTCTCTCTCGTCTCCGCACCTGCATCCTCCTCAGCCCTGGTGCGTACACTTTACACAAGTGTGACCGCTGCCCTCCCAATTCATCTGGGCTTGGGCCCGGCACCATGAAACACTAACTGTGCCCCCTCATGGCTGGAATCACATCGGCAATTTAGAGTAGCCAATTAACTTAATTCATATGCTTTTGGACCATGGGAAGAAACTGGAAACCCATGTACACTACCAGTCAAAAGTTTGGACGCACCTTCTAATTCAATGTTTTTTCTTTCTGTTTATTACTTAAAAGACGCATCATGTCTTAAAATAATGATGGACTGTTGTTTCTCTTTACTTAGTCGAGCGGTTGTTGACATAATATGGATTACTCCAGTTGTTCAATAG
>JAQMYM010004474.1:0-13361 GCA_030014255.1 Parauchenoglanis ngamensis | reverse complement strand
GCATTCACACCTATGGGCAATTTAGAGTAGCCAGTTGAACTAATCTGCATGTCTTTGGACTGTGGGAGGAAACCCACACATGCAAAGTCCACACAGAAAGGCATCCTGGGTGACCCGGGGATCAAATCCTAGGACCTTCTTGCTGTGAGGCGACAGTGCTAATCATTGCACCACCTCGATTTAGAACTTACTTATTATTATTAATATTATATAATTGGGAGTCAAAATAACTTCCACATCTGCCTTTTAGCCTTTTTCCTCATAATTTATTACATGCTCCTAGCTGTCTGTGCACTTTTCATGGAGTTTGTGGGCAACATGCAACATACAAATGCACCCTGTGATGGGTGCACTGTGTGTTTATGACAGTATGGCAAAACCAATGTGTTGCATTTTATGGTATGTGACAGGAAGCTCATTTCAGCTTTTGAGACTCGGCTTGTGTTTTTTCATTTATGTTCACTTGTATTCACTTGCCAGTTCTGCTCACAGACACGTAAGTCTTTCCAAATCCTCATTTAATGAATTGAACTTGCACACCCATGTGTCAGATGCCTTCAGAGCAGCAACTTCCACTTCATAATCTTAGGTGGACTCCCTGGGGATGCACATTAGGTCAGCTTCAACTGCTTCACACTTGTGTGCATAGGTGATGAATTTGAAAAGAGTGATATGCTCATAAAATTCTCAAAACATGATTTGAAGGACAACAGGATCTTGGACATGAAGCCAACTAGCTGTTGGAGATCGAAATGTTGAGTGAGGTCATTTGCATTTGCAAGCATGCATCTCTGAATTATTGCAGTCTTTCAGAGTGCAGAAGATTACCAGTGTTAGTGTCCCTGATTAAGTGTTCCAGCTTGCTTTTAAATGGAAACACTGCCTCCTGAAAGGACAAGACTGTTCACATAGAAAAATTCATTGGTAACTATTTTTCTCTGGCAAAATCCATGAAAGTCTCGAACAAATCTTTCCCCCATGTTGATCCTTTCCATTATGTCACCTGCATCATACCTCACAATTATACGGTGCTGAGATAAATGGCTAATGTCAGTAGACTCTTTTAAGGTGAAAGAAAAGTATATACCTGCATTTATGTTGTTCATTTGTGTTTAATTAATGCTTAAATTAGAAATAAATGCTTGAATTACCAAAATTATTTGCAGTATGAATTTTCCATTTTATAATAATCTCATAATGAAAATTATGTTAGATAATATATTTATGAACAGTAACTTAAAAATTTTCACATTTTATTTCCTAAAGCACACCATCCCATTAATCCACTTCTGTAAATCCAAAAACAATGTATTCTCTCTGTCTGAGAGCGGTAGGGGAAATAATTCATAATGCATAGAGGCCATAATAAAGGAATAAATATCATGTGACACTCAATAAGATATAACAGCAACACTTTTGTATATTTATGCATTGTAATACCTTTTTGACTATACCAGTTGTGTAATTTAAAATGAAATAAATTTGTGCACTCTATTGTATAATTGAGCCTCTAAATTGGATTGAGCCTTGATGACATCAGTAAAACATTATGCCCATTTGCTGTGTTTAAGAGTTGATTTCTATTACCTTTCATCAATGTCAGTGAAAATCAAGAACCCATGAAGAGCTTGTCTGAGAAGCTCATAAATCCTACATCAGCAGCATTCTCCAGAATCACACATGAAAAGAGTAGTGATTCTCCCTTTAATCTGGGATCTTCTAAAATTGGCAGTAAATGACATTTATTACAAATGTAGTCAACAGCGAAAACGTATTTGGTGACTGAAATTTACTTTTTAAATTTTCCACAGGGGCTATGAGACAAATGTTGCTAAAAAGTACACCTTAGCACAACATTACACAAACAACCTCAAACCATGACACTTCCACCCAAGAAAACATAGAACTACATGCAGGCGATGTTAATAATCGCAATGGGTTGCTTAGAAAGTCGACTTAAGCAGCTTTGTAACCTATCAGTGAATACGAGTAACTTTCCCCATGTTAACATTGATGCAATGTTTCAACTTAAGTCGTCAACACTGAACAGAGCTAACAGTCTGTATCCCATTTAACTTAATAGTTGGTTAATCTTATAGCCCCAGTATGACTAGAAAGACACAAACTATGGATGCTAAACATGCCTTGACTGATCAGGGGTAAGAGGAGAATTGTATAAATGTAGTTTTTGCAGAAGTTTTATTTTATACATTTCAGTAGCTATTAACCATAAATATGAAGCATATTTGGGGAACAGTGATCACTGGCACATTCTCAGTTTCATTCAGGATCCCAATGATATTTTGAAGTCTGTCAGTGTAATATCAGCTAAATATTAATATGAGATCAGGAATAAAATTCTGCTTTTAGCTTATTTTTCTTTGACCCATAGACCCACTTTCACATAGGATTATGTAACACCTCAAGCAGGAAGTCAAAGCATTGCACTTCAAGTTTTGTGGTGACATATTTATGATTCCTGCTTAGTTCCCAGAAATCAGCCCTGGCATCAATTTTAATTCAGTATTTACAGTGTCCATGAAAATATTCAGTGTGCTTTCTCCCTCAGTCACCTTTCTTTAGATCTGCAGCGTAATGTATTGGTATTATAGACTGCGTTCTCATTTTCTGCTGATATTGCAGACAGTCTCATTAATTTCATTTGAGCTGTCTGAAGCAAAGGCAGATCTGATATACTCTGTGTTAAGAGGCAAATGGATCAGATCCACATATACCTATCTCCACAGATGTGCAAGAAATCAAATAACTACAGTTTATTATCATAACAGACTATTTATGACTAGCTAAATAAAAAAAGTAGTGTGAGTAACAGAAACCTATTAGAATGAGTTATAGTGGGGGCAAGTGATTGGCTTTTAACTGAACACTGTTTACTGTTCCATTGACCCAGGCCATTTATTTAGATTTTATGAAGATATAGCAAACCGTATTTTGTAGCAATATATATGTAAATCCTTTACAAGCTTGGCACGTCAGTAAAAATGTGTGAGTGCATGTGGGAGGGCAAATGCAGTATAGAAGGAACGTTGCCGGCTGAACACACCTTTTTTCACAAATGCCAGTCATTTTTCGAACCTTTATTACTTGATACTCACAGGTCAAAATTATTCAATGTTCTCTGTAATAAAGAAAAAAAAGTTCCTTGGTAAACTGAACCTGACACATTGTTGGTTGGAAAAATTGTTCTTATTAAAAAAATCGCAGTGTAAAAATCATATCCATATTTATTGCTATGACACTATTATAAACGTATATAATTGCATTTATTTATTTCAAGCAGTCATATTTTAAATCTTATCTGCCGATAGAATAAAACAATTTCAAGCTTGAAATGAATAATTGCCTGGAAACAGGTTTAATATCCTTGTATCTCTTATATCCATCCATCCATTACCCATATTGCTTATCTGTCAGGGTCACAGGAAAGCAGGAGCCAATCCCGTCAGACTTCAGATGAGAGACAGGGAACACCCTAGGTAGGTCGCCGGCATATCACAGGGCAACAAATAGACGAACAACCATTCATACTCACACTGACACCTATGAGCAATTTAGGGAAGTCAGTTGACCTAACCTGCATGTCTTCGACTGTGGGAAGAAACCAGAGCACCTGAATGAAACCCAAACAGGAACAGGGAAAACAAGCCAACTCCAAACTCCACAACTCCACAAAGATCATTTTAAAATCACTGATGTGTAAAATGTGGGCAGTTGGATAAAACCCAATATATGTATTATGTACATTTTTACAATTATGGAGCATCAGAGTTTCACTAGCTGTTAAGCCATTGTGCATGATTAGTGAGTACCTGAAACAGAGTGATTAGCAGATGGCATTCAATAGACCTTCAGTACAGGGGTCATAATCCCACCATCAATCAGTGCATTAATGGCCCTGTACCTTCCTCAGCTTGAGTGTCCACATTGCTGGGTCAAAACATGACAACACTAGGTATTGCAGCACATTCACACTCTAATTATATATTTTTTTAACAACAATTATGGTTTAAATTATGATACACAGTCAAACTGGATGATTCTTGTTTGTTTATATGGCATTAATTGGAGGTATTTTATTTGATTGTTTTATCACAGGAAGCGCAGATATGAAAGTCAGTGGTACTGTCGCATTTGCCATCTCAATGTTGTTGCTTATTCCCAGAGATGCACTGAAGCCTTTTTGTTATACATGGGTTAAGGATGAAAAGCTATAGGGTTGAACAAAAACGCCTTGGGATAGCTTGCACTCAATCTGACCACTGCTTGGGAAAACATACAGGTGGTTGTGCTGAATTTATTTAGGAGGACTGTATATGTTTGTTTGTTTTTTTTAATTATTGAATTGGCATGCATTGTGAGCTTGGATTGAAGATTTGAGGATTGATATACCTGCATAAAATAAAGGAAAAATAGGAAACTGATCTCAGCCCACACTATATTTAGAAATACATTGGTGGTAAAGCTACTAATCTGGTCTGACACAAAATTAGAGTTTGCTTGGTCACGACCATGTCTACAACCATGTCTCATACAAATTCTAACTATTCTTAAATTTAAAACCTTTTTTTTTAACAGCGCTGTTGAATACTTGATTCTGATTGGTCAGAAGGTGTTGATTAATTTTCTAAAACTGCAGCTTGGACAGTAGATTAACCTGCAAGGTTTATATTACATGATTGATGTTGTGTAAAAATGTACACATTTATAAGGTGGGAACACTACATATGGCTCCCTCTGAGTAATGAATGAGTAATGGCAAGGCCAATCCTTTTGCTTTTGTTATACACTGAAGACATTTGGGTTTGAGATCAAAAGATGAATATGAGATGAAAGATCAGAATGTTAGCTTTCATTTCTTGACTGATACACTGACATCACCGAACTGTCACGTTCTTCTTTTGTGATGCATTTCCAGGATTGTACCACAGCCGCTTTCAGTTGTTTGTTTTATGGATTTCTCCCTTCAGTCTCCTCTTCAGGAGGTGAAATGCATGGTCAGTTAAGGTCTGGTGATTGACTTGGGCAGTCTGAAACCTTCCACATTTTTTATCTGGAGAAAATATCTTCACAGGTGAAACTCCGAGTTCAAATCCAAAGTAGATATTCGGAGCTATTAATTGCTTAAACAATCAATCTAACAGGGCACACCTGGGCAACAAGGAACACCTGTCATATGTTGTAATATTTTTGATAACTTGAAAAAATGGGTTAGTTCAAACAACGATTGGTTGTTTGATGATATATCGTCTCATATTCATCTTTGACGTCAAACCCAAATGTTTGCTGTGAATCTCTAGTGTCAACACTTTATAACAGTTAGAGGCAAAGTTGTGGGGATTCTAAAGCTTGGGAATTCTTAAGAATTCGCACTCTTGGATTTGCACAGTGGGATGTACAGATCCTCAGTCTAATCTATCTTGTGTGCAAAGTTGGCTCTAAACTTCAGAACTGTTAACAGGCAGTTGTGTCCATTATTAACAGTGATTATGAACATCAGTTTACTTGGGTCCAAATATTCATTCTGCTAGTAAATAGCCATGTTTAATGTTTAAATGAATTATTTTTATGCATTACGCATTGTGCATTATTATCACCAAGTTCATGTCTGTAAAGTAAAGCAACTGGAAAACTGCCTATTTCACTCAGTTTAGTACATCAAACTATGTATATTCAGGATGGAAAACTAAATCACAATTAATTTTCTGCTAATTAGAAGGAGCATATATTAGAGCTATTTTCATACCCTGACTGTATGTTTCATCTTCATTATGCTCCTTTTTATTTACACTTCTCCTACTCACTAAGGCCACGAATTTCCTATTTGTGCGTAAGCCGTTTTCTGTTATTAGTTATTCAGTTATTCGCTTATACGCTACGCACTCTTACCCTGCCCACCATGTGCAAGTTCAGCATTAAGGCAGCCTCATGAGTAAAGGCGTGATTTATTTAAAATAGATAAAATAAATATTTAAACGCTAAAGGGGGAGCTTAGCTATAGTAAGGATCACCTCAAAGGAAGGAATTCATTTCTTTGTAGAAATGTTCACTTCTTTGTAGGCCTATGATACAAACAAAAAAATAAATAAAATGAATACATACGAAATCATGTGTGCCGGGCCTTTGTACAGTATATAAAGACATGTTTGACGTGTGGAGATACATTAATTAAAATGCAATTTGATGAGGACCAGTAAGTACAGAGCCCTGCTTCTGACACCAAAAGAAAAAAATATTAAAACAATTAGTTCTCTTCTCTCTTGGTCTTCCATGATGTTTTCTCTTCCTCCTTGCCATCCTCTGTTTTCTGCTGCCTGAGACACTCTTTCATCAGTTCATTCCTTGTGGGCCATCTTTCATTCTGGATACTGGCTGTGACACTCACTAATCCTCTCCCCCTTCTATCCATTGTGCATAGAGTCTCAGGGAGCTGGACTTTGGGTTGAACCCTCCATGCATCGTGAGGAGTTTCACATAAATATATTTATTTATTTATTTTTCCATGGCAGAATGCGCATAAATGGTATTTACATAAGAAACGCACAAATTTTTTACTTGCTCCACCCAAATCACGTAAGTGCATTCAGGGCACATGAGTCACAGACATAAGTGAAGGGGAGAATACACATAGACTGAAAACGACAGAGCTGTGCACTTTTTTGACTTATGGGCACGGGAGAATCGGGCCCTAATTGATTTCTGAATGAATTAAAGTGAATTAAACTTGCATTATGGAGCAATGTGCTAAAAGGTACTGGGACTGCTGGAAATTACTATAGCTTAAAACTTTAGCCCTCATTTGTCAAGGCTTTAGTCTTGTATCAAAAGGTCACTCATCAAGAGTCAAGCAGCAGGCAATGGATTATTTCCTTCCAAATTAATTTTGGGGCAAAACGACTGTAATGCATAGTTGAAAATGTAATTTTATCAGCAAGGTTTATTTTAGTGATGTTTTTGTGAAATTTGATTCTGTCAACTTCCTGGTTTTCAATCTGTTAAAGAATGTTAAACACAGGAAGAGAACTGTTCTTCAGGCAGCTCGTTCTAACACCAAGCATTGGGATTAGTCATGTGATCTGAAAATCAGTAAAACATATAGTATACTGTGTAAATGATGCAGTATAATAATAATAAAAAAAAATGTAGCACATAATCTTTTAGCTCTTATCAATTTCCACACCTATCTTGGACCACAGCTATGGTGCAAAACTGTACTTCCAACCAGATTTCATTATGCATAAGGTTGATAACTTTCCTGAATTTTTACCAGCTTGTGAGAACATTTTTTGCATTTGCATTTTTGTGCAATAGTGCTACCAGTTTTGAAGGCTGAAGAGTAGCTTTTTTTTATAAAAAAGAGTCTGCTTGCTACATAGGATGAAATTTGTTACCACAACATTGTATTGGCATTTCTTTGTGGACCACTGTGTTGTTGCAATATTAGCTAGAACATGCCTCTGTAACATGTTACAAAGCCCCTGCTAGCTCAAAAGCTTGTAACTAAAAGTCATTTTATTTGCCAAGGTTGCCCAACGCTGAAATGCAGTTGGTTGGACATTGTTTACTTGAATTGTTAAATTAAGGCCCCTTTTCTATTAAGAGTTGCACTTATTTCTTAATGACAGTGGCACTGGTGTGTTTCCCCTCTGCATTCTAATCAATAGCTCTATTCTCAAAGAGTGCTGAAAAATATAGCAAAACAAAAAGGGAAATCGATATTGAATCTGGAGCAGACATTTTCAGGAATTATGTGCTATATTGAGTTTCAGAACTGGAGATCTAAAATTATTATTATTATTATTATTATTATTATTATTATTATTATTATTATTATTATTATTATTATTATTTTCCCTTGCTCACCTAAAGTGCTGCAAGCAGATCCATGAATGAAAGATACACTCCACCTTTTGAATCAGAGGGGAGAAGTCAGAGCTCTCACCAGGCATTAGAGAGATGATTAATTTGTCACTGTTGAGAACTGTGGGCTGCCCTCGCTATAACAGGCTGGGTTCTCTCTCTCTCTCTCTCTCTCTCTCTCTCTCTCTCTCTCTCTCTCTCTGTCTCTCTCTCGCTCTCTCTTTATCCCTCTCTTATTGTGTCATTGTCAGACTGTGAATAAAATTGAAATTTAGAAGGCCAGCCTTTGTGGCCAGGTTGGCATGCTCTTTCTTTTTTATCTAGGCTAATGAATTTGTCTGAAGAGAGACAGTTCTTACTTCCTACAGCAAAATAATCTTTCTGAAGACACACATGTATATATCTGCAGAGTAACATGCAGGAAGAAAAACAAATGTAGCTGGGGTAAATGTATAAGTATTGTATTTTGGATCTTAGCAAGGTAAAGCTATGGGAGCAGCCTCTCTATGGGTGTGGTTAGTGAATTCTGTAACAGGGAAAGGAGTTTGTGAGAAGAAGGTGAGGGATCTTGTGTGTACTCGAGTGTGTTCCTTCCACTGCGTGTGCGTGCATGTGTTCTAGCGCGGGGCAGCGCATGAGAAGGTGAAACGGAAAACTTTTAGTTGCAGTCTATTGGTTTTGAGATCGGTAGCCATTCCTGGAGATTAAAACCATTCCTCGGTTTCCTGGGTTCTTCTTGTACCCTCATGAACTGTCACAATGGTGTCAAAACCTGGCAAAAAAAAATTGATAGCATCCAGGTGCTTCTGGCCTAAAAGCTTGTGGAGGCATCGCATCCAAGCCCTGCTGACCAGCTTGCCACCTGCTAGACAGCTACTCTATGGTGCTGTCAAGAAGGCCATGCTAAAGCATGTGGGGCTGACACCCATGCAGCATCGCTGTTGTTTCTGGGAGATGACACTATGGGAGGGGGATAAGTTGTTTACATTCGTGCAGAGAGTGTCTGCAAAAGGTGGCTGCGGTTAGACCAGAGGGAGATGGAGAGATTGCTGAAGCACCCGACACACTCCCTCACCTTTTCCCCCACCCTCCCTCCCCATTACAGCCTCCACTAAACTGCACTATACCGGCCACGACCTCCTATTAGAACCTGTTTAGAGCACATAATTCTGAATAATTATTTCATAGCGCCACCACATGCAATATCATCACTTATTTTGATATTTTATCTTATTATATCAATTTTCTGCTTAACCAGCACTAAAAACCTTTTCTGTATTTAGGGAATTTTTAGATTTTACTCCGCATTCACGTTCCGGTAAACATAACAATCAAAATCACAATCCCAAAACAAAAGTTTACACTTCGGAGAAAAATGCATATCGAAGTTGTCATCTCAAGCGGTGTGAACTGTAAAAAGTTAAGTGTCCAACAAAATGAACGCTGTGAGCTGCTTAATCTCAGCTCTACCTCGCCTTTATTAGAGTATGACATTCTGTAATCCTGAATGTATGTATGAATGTAACTCTTCAGTACATAGACAGCCTGTCCCTTTGACAGAAACAAGGTTTACATTAGATGTGGAAAAATGCAGTGAACTCTTTAGTGTTTAAATGCATGACAGTGGCAGAAGCACTTAACCAGAACAGAGAGGTCCGGCTGAAGCTAACAAGCAGACATGAAAGACATCTTGCAAAAGAATTCTTGACACCACAGATAGCCAAGCTTACCTGTTTTCCCATCTCACACTCAGATCCGTGCACTCTCTCATATCTAATCAGATCCGGCATCTCTTGCTGGGTGCCAGGCGGAGCCGGCATGAGTGTGCACACGCAGCCACTCGGGCTGACGCTGACAGAAGTGTGAGTAAACATGTCAGCAGCTGTAGGATGAACAGGCTTGGTCTGATTAGATGGACCGCCTACTGTGGTTCAGACTATATCATTACTCAACCACATGCACAGATATTAAGTAAGAAATCGGACATGATGGATGTGCTGTTATCAGAAAAAAAGGAGGGTGGTGTGCTAAGGCCTAACGTGAAGTAGAATTACTGTTACCACCCCAAAAATAATTTTTCAATAGCATCGTTTTCGAGAGTGTTTTATTATTCTTATGCCACAAAATCGGCCAATAATTTCTTTTTTTATTATTTACTAAAGTTTGAGACGTCATACTTTTTATCCGTTCCTAGCTAAATTTTATTCTTTATACATTAATAAGAACTTCCACAAAACAAGTCAGTTCATGTTATCACATGCATTATAGTCAATTCCCTCACCAGCCATGTTATCGAGAAACAAAGTTCTCTGTCCTGCAAAGTTTCAAAATCCTTTTACGTTACAAACTGGAGCAGGGCTGTCACACACAAACATCTTCTCACAGAAAACATCAACATTCACCCACATTTTCAAAATCTGGTTATGTGGAGTCTTCCAATGTCAGTTTTTACTATAGAAACAATAACGAATTAGAACAAGCTCATTAATATAAACCTGTGATTTGCAGCTGGTATTACTGTGTTATATAAAATTAATCCACAGCTTTCGACCAATCAGTATTGAGAATTCAACATATTGAATTCATTTACTACTAACAATTGCATACTCACAGATATGACACATGTATGTAACTTCCTTTATAATTCTCATTTAGTTACCTTATGTAAAGGCTCACTACACACCTCATACACACTTTACCACAAGTGAGATTAGTGATAAGTGAAATTTCCCTCTGGCTCTTGCCTCTTCATTGCAGCAGCACTCCATTCATATTCATGCACTGACATGCTATTTATAATACACTATTCCTAAATTTGCAACTATTCTATGTGGGTCACATGAAACTCCAGGCGTGCAGAGAAATGCAAGCAAATAACAGCACATTTCATTAGAGTAGTTCCAGCTATCATACACACTACAGTCTGCCGCTATAAAATTCACATTAAGTTATAAACGGTTAAGATTGTCATGAAAACTTATTTGCCTTATGTTTTCCTGAGTACCTTCTCTTGGTCTTCCTTGGTCAAACAACTCAAAAATGTGTCTCAAAATGTTGATTCTTCATCTCATTTCGCCAAATCCTGTTCCCAAGTTTATTCCTGCTTGTAGTAGCTCAACTTTACATCACAGTTCATAGAAAGTACGCAGTAACAAGAGTCATAAAATTTAAATAAAGGAAAACAATACTGACAATCCATAAATTTACTACTAACAACAATAATAAATAAGCATTCACTCAATCAGAAGTGGAATCAGTGCAATAAGTTCATGTTTGTTATGCCTTTTTTTACATAATATGAATTCTGTTTCCCATTTAAACCTTTGTGTTCACATCATATTGCCTCTGGTCGTATAATGTTGAACTTAAGGATTAGTGATTGCAGCTTTTATTTCATCTTCACATACGTTTACGCACACTCTCTTGTCCAGATTGCTGTGGTTTTGGTTTAAGGTCACACTGTTTTTATGTGGACAATTAAGACCAGGAAATTTAGCACCCTATCTTAGCCAGCTATTCATGAAGATTCAAGATTTTAACCACTAACACTGACGGAACCAGCACTGAAAATGTGACCATGTGACCAACAGACCATACTACAGAAATATTCCCGCTGTAAAATCCTGCGTGATCTGGTTAGTAAATATAGACAACATGCACAAGAACCATTTTAACTTACCAGAATCCTCTAAAAATATCCTAAATTTAGAATAATCCTAATGGTGGCTTAACTTCTGTTTTTTACTTATAAAATTAGCAGAATACATCATTTGCTTACTTACATCAACCAGCATAACAGTATTAAAGCTGTTAATATATCAACCCGTAGACGATTCATGATCTAAATGCTTTTAAAAGCTGACCAAAATTATGGGATGTGTTTTGGGATGTTGTGCAAACAGGGTATGAGTGTAGGACTGTCCACAAGAGCAGAAAATGAATAAGTGCAGAAGCTCCAAACCTGTGTAAAAAAGTGATGATGGTAAAGGTAGACGTGAAGGTTCTGGGTTAGCCACCGCTTTCTTACAACTTCATTTGTATGAAAGGCAACAAAATTGTCCGCTTTCATCAGAATGACTAAATCAGGTCTGTATGAAGCATCACTGAAAAGGGCCTGTGTTCCTGCATTGAAGCCACGCTGCAATTTCTGTACCATAAAGTGTTCAGAATTTCATAAACCATTGAGGGAGGTGATTGAAATCATTTTTCTTGCTTTGCATTCATGGAAAAATAGATATGTAACTGGTATGGCAATGCACACAATATCTCAAGCCTCTTGGTAGTTAAATGCAATCTTTGTACACTGTAGAAAGACATTTCTTTCCTCTCAGTTTGGTTAGAAAAGACATGTTATACCATGAGTACAAGTACGAATGAGAATAAAAATATAAGTAAGAATGAGTAGCTTCAATTTTATATATAGCAATATTCACAGATCATCCATAACAATAAAACCATGTCCCAAATATTGTGTAGGGTCTTCTTGTGCCTCCAAAACAGCTCTGACCCGTCAAGGCATAGACTCCACGGACCACTGAAGGTGTGCTGGGATATCCGGCACAAAGACATTAGCAGCAGATCCTTTAAGTCCTGCGGGTTGAATCAGACTTATTTGTCCAGCGCATCCCACAGATGCTCGATTGGATTGAGATCTGTGGAATTCAGAGGCCAAGTCACCACCTCAAACACTTAGTCATGTTCCTCAAACCGTTCCTGAGCAATTTTTGCAGGGAGGCAGGGCACATTATGCTGCTGAAAGAAGCCACAGCCATTAGCGAATAAAGGAGTGTGTATGGTCTGCAACAATGTTTAGGTAGGAATGCCACACGAATGCCAGGACCCAAGGTTTCCCCGCAGAACATTACCCAGAACATCACACTGCCTCCTTCTTTCATTGCTCCATGGTGAATATCTGATGCTCATTTGCCCATTGTAGGCACTTTTGGTGGTGGACAGGGGTCAGCATGGGCACTCTGCCTGGTCTGCGGCCACACAGCCCCATACACGGAAAGCTGCGATGCATCGTGTGTTCTGACACGTTTTATCATAGCCAGCATTAACTTTGTCAACAGTCTGTGTTACAGTAGTGAACCTGACAGGCTAGCCTTCGCTTCCCATGCACTTCAGTGAATTCTGGGTGCCCATGATCCTGTTGCTGGTTCACTGGTTGTCCTTCTTTGGCTCTCTATTGGGACATACTAACTGCTGCATACTGGGAACACCCCCAAGACCTGCCATATTGAAGATGCTCTGACCCAGTCGTCTAGCCAGCACAATTTTAAATCAACTTTGAGAACCGACTGTTCATTTGCTGCTTAATATCCCACCCCTTGACAGGTCCCATTGTAATCAGTGTTGTTCACGTTACCTATCAGTGGTTTTAATGTTATAACTGATACATGGATCAGTTATAACATTATATGTTATGTTATATATGTTATAACATATATGTTATAAATGATCCATGTATGTGTGTATATAAA
>JAQMYM010004473.1:0-13368 GCA_030014255.1 Parauchenoglanis ngamensis | reverse complement strand
GTGTGTGTGTGTGTGTGTGTGTGTGTGTGTGTGTGTGTGTGTGTGTGTGTGTGTGTGAGAGAGAGACAGGTGAAAGTTCTTGTTGTATCTTGCTTACATGATGTTTACTTCAAATGTGAAACAACCTTAGATGATGTTGTAATAAAGTGCAGCTTGTTCTCTCCCTGCCATAAATTTCTTCTAACTAGGTGAAAAGCTGACTAAGGTGCGGATGTCACTTACATTACTGGCCTCAAGGGAAGCAATAATTATCAAGTCCTCGTTTACAGCATGGAGGATGAAGCTAAGTAGGTTACAGTCACAGTCTTTAGTGCTCTTAGTTCTCCCCAAATAAGAATGATGCCATGACTTTTCCTGCTTTTTTTCCCACTGAACTGTAGCAATCACGTAAAATAATTCTGTAAAATTAGACCATTTTGTAAAATACAGAAATTAAATAAAACTGTAAGGCATCTATGTTCTTTGTGGAAACTTTCCATTTTGACAAATAGTCTCTGGTATAAAATATGCTTTAGTAATTGTATGGCTATGTAAAATTACAGATAAGAAGATAGTACAACTCAGGCACTATACGTAGCCTTTGGTTCTTTCAGTGGAACACTGAAACAAATCTCTTACATACATACCATGCAAAAACAACTCTGGTTCCTCTGATGGAAATGTACCTAAAGTTCCTGAGATTATGAAAACAAACTTCCTCTGAGCTCTGCGATCACCTTGCATCCAGTGTGCATGGGATAGGCTATGGACTACCATGGCTGTAGCCAGGATAAAATGGTAACAAATAATAATAAAAAAAAGCTTGAAGCATCAATTTTCATGCTGGTTTGTGCTTCTCTTTTCTTTCCAGACACCACACAATTCATACATGAGAGTCTCAGTTTATATTCATATTGGCTTTATTTCCTTCTTCCTGTCAAGAAAAGTAATTATTAATTTTATAGTTCCATTTTAAAAGATAAAGTGCTTCCTTACCTGGTTCCTTAACATAGTACTTTTGTTTGAAAAGAAATATTACAAATCATGCCATATTATTCATCAAAGTTACATGCATTTGTAAATAAATTATTTAAAAATTAACTGTACTGACATCAGCACATAAAATGTTAACATGTGTAAAAGAAAAAAATAAGGGAGAACCTAGATGTGCCACCAAGCCTTAATTACAATCTGCAACAAGCCCCAACTAGAGAAAACTTGCATAGACAGAAATAGATAAAACTCATGGTTTTGTATAGATCTGATTATCTGGTTGTAGACAAGAGAGTAGAACATGGGAAAGATTATAAACTTGGTTCCCAGGAACTTGAACTTGAATGATTATAAACTTGGTTCCCAAGAGTGTTTCAATATTTATTTGGCGTTGTCATTGGGTAAAAAGAGTGACTGCATAGACTGCTTCATTCCTCAAAGACCACACTCACAGGAAGAAAGCAAGGAAGTCCCACAATATCCTGAAGCTATCAGTCTGACATAACAAACAGTATTTCTGGAGCTCGAAATGCAGCTTCCACAAATGAAGAAATAAAGAATATCTTACTGTATATTTTTCTTGATTTATGCAAATCATAAAATCCAACAACAATAACGTTATGTCAGAGAATTGCTCGTTATGATTAGATTAAGTGCCAAATATCCGTCATGCTTCATGCTTCTTTTCTGCTGAATTCCTATCCCTCATTTGACCTTCACTTTAATAGTCAGTAGTTCTGTCTGAGTTTTGTTTAGCAGCTTCTTGGCAATTGTTAAGTGCAACTATGGCTAAATAAATTTTATTTTATTTGTTTTCTTAAAAAACACATCTAGAGGACTAAAGAGAAAGAGAATTAAAAGACACTTTGAATTACGATGACTGTATCAACCTCTTCACATCAAAACCCAGACAACGCCTTGTATGTGGTCAATAAGGTAGGCCAATATGGTTTCTATTTTTAATCTGGCCTACCGTGGTATGGTTATGCAGGTATCCACTCAGAATAGTCTATGCCTAGCAGCAAAAAGCATTTCTGTGGTTAATGTAACTTTTGATACAGTAAAAGTTTCCATATACCATATAAATATTATCATAAAACCAGATATCCTTTGTACAACTTGCTTTGGAAAAGGTTTTGGTAATTGTTTTTTGTTGTTGTTTCAGGCTGAATAATCTGATGAATGAAGATGAATGAATAAAGATCCAGTCGGAGTGTGATTTACACAGTGAGAATTGGCAGGGTCAACTTTTTCTCCAGGGTGTAAAGGGAACCCAGGACAGTGCAGGTGCGTGCTTCAGTGAACTGGGGTTGTACTACATTTTACATTTTCATTTATGTCATTTGGCAGACGCCCTTATCCAGAGCGACTTACAAACATCTTATTTTATACAAGTGAGCAGTGAAGGTTAAGGGCCTTGCTCAACTATTGGTATTCGCCTAAATATCTGATAGGATGGCATACATCGTGAAGTGCAGTTTACTTTCTAACTCACCTCTTTGCTACTCTGTCCTGCCTGCTCACTGTCCTCCTGACATCCTCCTGCCTGCTCACTGTCCTCCTGACATCCTCCTGCCTGCTCACTGAGCTCCTGACATCCTCCTGCCTGCTCACTGTCCTCCTGACATCCTCCTGCCTGCTGACTTTCTTTCTGACGTCCCTCTGTTTCCTAAATATAACACATAAATATTAAACTCATCATCACCCGTACTATCCTGCCCGGTATTAAATCTGCATGACAATCACATAAAATACAGGCTGCATTATCATCTCTAAGTCTTATTCTTACAAGTTTCAACTTAGTCTTTGTTTTATCAACAAAAAAAGTGACAGATAACTTCTCTCCTCTTGCTCATGTTGACTCTGTGAATAAAATCTAATCTGAAGTCATAATTTAAACTAATACAGTTACCAACACATGGATTTTTATATTGTTCAGCTACTCAACCAATTGAAACTCCTGAATCTCTGAGTGAAAACAAGGGGGTGCCTACTACTGCCTGTTCAGTTCAGATTTTTTGCTCAGATTAGATTTGGCTATCTTAACGGTGGTGTTAAAAGGACCTGAATCTAACTTGAATGAGAACATATCTGTACAACAACTAATCCTTCATTCTCTCACTGCTAGCACCAGTGTTAGCTAACGTTAGATAATATAGACCATTTTATATTGGTACTAAAATGCCAAGCCAAAGTAGGAAATGAAAGGGAGTGCTATCGGCTGGCTAACATTAGTTAGCTAATATTAGGTAAGGCAAACTTTAGCTTTAGCTACCTAATATTAGTTAGACAAACTTCAAAGGTACGTTCAGATCAAAAACGGCAAGAGTGTCATAATTAGCTCTGGTTGCCTTGAGTCACAATAGTGATGTAAAGGAAGAAGCCCAAAGCAGTGTAGGCTGCAATCACAGTTCAGCGTTTAATAATAATCACAGGCAAGCAATCCAAAGGAACAGGCAGGGATGTAAACAGGGACAGGCTGTGGTTGCATGATTTACAAACAGCAAAAATGAGGCAAAACCAACATGCAAATAATCAGTGCAGGGTCATATACAGAAAGAGCACACTAGAGCAGTAAGGCTTGGTAAGGTCAGGTACAGTACACTGAGCAATACTTCGCAAAGTCACTGAGTGAGTGTGTGAGTGACTAATGTAGGGGGGAAGATGAGAAACACCTGTGACTGATTAGAACTCAATTCTGATTAGAATTGATTGGGAATGAGCCCTTTGTTGCTAACTGGAGTTCTCTGCAGTCATTTTTATATGCTGAAATGAATTGTGGGCGATGGAGTCCGGTGCTGACTCCGGAGTTGACGTGACACCTTGCTGCGGATGCTGTTGGAGTTTGTGGACACTCTTTGACCTAGATGTAATAGGTGGCCACAAGTTCATTCTTGCAAACTTTATTTAAAAATTCAGCAAAACAAACATACATTCAACTGGTACGTGCCAAATCTACTGACCATAAGTACGGTCTAACCTCATGGAATCTTGTGAAATTTTTCGATAAAGGAAAATAATGAACAATTATGATTATGTGTTTGGTAAGAAAATAAACAAAATCAACTAATCAAAAGCCATTTGTGTGGTGTGACTTTTGTGTTGATGTTAAGTCAAATTTCAATATGTGTAAATGGTCAAATCAGTGTTTTGAGCCAACGAATTGCATTCCATACGCATGTTTTTAAGCAGGAATGCAATTCGTTGGCTCAAAATCTAATCAATCGTATCAATCTAGAGCTAAACTCTTGATTAGAAATTGTGTCGTGCTTCTTGTTAAATTTATAATGTCACTATGGATCATCAAGAATTAAAAATGTAAAAAGATAATTATTAACCCCAATTATTAATTTCTCTACCATCATAGGCTACCTGGGAACTGTTAGAATGGAGCTAAAGTTTACAAAATTGTTCCTCTAGTATTATCCAGACCAAACCATGGCATAGGTGTCATAGCTCATTACCATAAATTTGCCTGAACTTCAACTTTCTTCTGATGCTTCCACCTCTCAAGATGCACCACCAACGGTTCTTGCCACCAAGAGACACTAGCTCACAGAAAATGAATGACTCCCGGTCATTCATTTCCTGGTCTCTTCACGCTTGGTCTGAACATACCATAACTTTAAGGCCAGTCTGTCTTCCACATGACAAGTGTCTAAGTGGGAGTGCTGTTTTAAAACTGAACGGGTATTTCAGCAAACAACAAAAAAAGTTTATTTAAAAAAACTTTGCACCATACATTGTTTATTTATTTATTTTTATAGCGAGGTCTAAAACATCCTTTGAAACTAGCTTACATTAGCATTCATTCATAACTTGGGCGGATCTGGGGGGGGGGGGACCACAGGGGCACTGGCCCCCATAAATACTGATTGGCCCATGAAGTGTCCCTGTCCTGTCTCTAGTGTCATCAGTCGCTTATAAGGATAATCAGATTATAAATGAATGCAATTCCACACCCGAATAGTTGGTGGCAGTAATGCACAAAATTGTACTGTCCACCAATAATTAAACCCAGCACACAGAGATAAGTGTGTGTGCTTCTTACAGCCCTGCCCTCCATTCACATTTTACTACTCCCTTCTGAAAAAGTTTGCTGCTTGTTAGAGAATAGGGGAATCAAGACAAAACATAAGTAACGTTCACTGGAATTTAAAATAGTAAACTGATAAGTGCGAGAGAACTTCTCTCAAGTGTGCTGTGTTTTTCTGTGCTCTCCTTGTCATTGTTTTTGCTCTGTTTAACCTCATATCTGTGCTTTCATATAAAAGACACTGATCTCACTCCATGGTTTTAACATTGTGGATTATTTTGAGTGCGGTGACACACAGGAATTTGCAGCTTTATTTGCTGACTCTGATTCATCAATAAGGTGAGAGCCAGACCCAGTTAGCAATCACACTGTGCACGAGCCCAACCTATGGAGCGATCACACTGGTCACTCAATCTGGTCTTTAGGGGTCAAACGCTCATGGGAGCGGTTCAGGTCCCTTGATCGGAAAGTTTGATGAAGAAAAAAAACATTTGTGTAAATATGATGTAGAGTACCAATCCATTTCCTCTGTAGTTACTCTCTAGCTGCTGTGTGTGTGTGTGTGTGTGTGTGTGTGTGTGTGTGTGTGTGTGTGTGTGTGTGTGTGTGTGTGTGTGATGTATTCATTTCAAACTGACAGTGGTAATGGTTTCAAAAAGTTAAAAACATTTAAACTTGTCCAATGTAAAACATTTGATGAAAAAAGTGCTGATATGATGTAAAATACCCATGTCTTTAAAATACCAATGTGTGTCCGCTGAAGTTGCTCACTTGCTGTATAAATAGGCTAAATACTTACAAAAAGGATTGTGTGCAAAGATGTTGGACATATACTTGGCTGCTCTGTGTAAAATGTGGCCCCTTTATGGCCCCTGTATTCCTAGATCTGCCACTGATTCGTATACACTTGTCTAAGAATGTAAAGTGTATTAAACAAGCTGATAGCTAATGAACATACAGATGTCAGGAGCATAGACCTTAATGAGGATGTGAGCCACTAACATCAAGGTTAAGAAATGGTATGGTCCACTTTACCGGTATTGTAAGATTCTTCCTGGCATGAATATGGGAAATACGTACATTGTAATGGTAATAATTAATACATTAATAAATGTAACATTATTTAAAGACCTATGTAGGACCTGTCAGGCCCAGATCTAGACTGCTCAGTTTGAGGGGACAATTAATATTAACTTATTATTATTATGTTATAAATTAGGTTTATTTATTTATTATATACAATTCTTCTAAATTGTTTTCAAAATCATATTATTTGCTTACACCATAGAAGTATAATAAATATGAAACACTATTTTCTATCATTAGGAGCAAAACAAATCAGCTAACTTAGAGTATAGAACTGGAGAGTCCCAGTCAAGAAAAGTAAGCTTAAAAATGTAAATTTAATACAGTCAAACATAATATAATATATACTGAATTTAAATTAATCAATGATTAATTCAAAATCAACTCCAGAATACAATTTCCAGATAAAATTGTGAAAAGAAGTAAAATGGTATAAAGAAAATAGCGAAGCAATAAGCAATGAGACAGGAGCCAAAACTAAGCTACTATTCAGAGCAATGGTTGTACCATTGGTTATATAAAGGTTATTTTCATCCTATGACCAGCAAATGCAAATGACACAAAAGTTTACTTTTAAACTCCCTTGTGGGTGTGCCTGCTTACTTTTGCAGAAAGTTTAAGTATAATCAGCTGTTCAAAGCCACTGTTTGGTTGTACACCCTCAGAGGCTGTGAAGTCTCCCTTTGGTATTATACTTCACACTTAGCAAAAATCTGAATTTCCCCAACTTGAGAAATAAGGTTCCATGATAAAAGTTAGCGTTAATTGTATTCAGGGAATGCATACATATACATTATGTATGTAAGCACTGTAGTGGGATCATGAGGCACTGTCAAAAGAATGCAATTATATAAATTGTAACAATGTTCACTGAAGTCATACATAAGAGCGATATACAGTACTGTGCAAAAGTCTTGCATCACCTATTTTTTTTGTAAAAAATTGTTATTGTTATAGATATTTATTTTATGAATTCTGAATCATTGAGTCAGTACAAAAACAATTTCCAAACATTAATTTTCCAAAAAATAATTTGCACTTGAAAAAAGGTTGTGTGCCATTAAAGAAAGTGACACATATTACATAAGCGTCCTCTTTTCAGACAAACAAAATCCCATAAGGAAGGCTGTACTTTGCTGTGAAAAAAGAAGCAAGTGTGACAAAGTATCCTGAAGAACTGTGGCAGATTCTCCAAGATGTTCAGTAAAACTTATAAGCTCATTTCCTTATAAAACTGTACATTTGCATTTACGGCATTTGGCAGACTCACTTATCCAGAGCGACATGCATAAGTGCTTTGAAGTCTCTCTCAGTAAATACATTCTGCCACTGGGCTAAGACCTGGTCTAAGAATACAATCTCACTAAAAACTCTGTTGGCAGGTAATACAGAAGAAAGCATGCAGAAAGTTTTTTTAAGTGAAGAATAAATACTAAAAGTGCTTCAAGTACTTCCAAAAGAGGTAGGTCTTTAGTCATCACCCAGTGACTCAGCTGTTCAGACATCTAGGGGAAGTTCATTCCACCACCTAGGTGCCAAAACAATGAAGAGTTTGCATACACATCTTGTACCTTGAGAGATGTAGGAAACAGTCGAGCAGTGCTGGAGGATTAGAGGGAGCGTGGTGCAGTGAGGGGTGTGATAAGTGCTTTGAGGTAGGAGGGCACTGGTCCATTTTTGGCATTGTACACAAGCATCAGTATTTTAAATCTGATGTGGGTGGCTACAGGAAGTCAGTGGAGGGAGTGTAGCAATGCAATGGTGTGGGAGAACTTTTGAAGGTTTAAAAGGTCATACAGCTGCATTCTGTTGCAGATCAGTTGCAGATGTCAAATGAGCCATGAATTCCATAAGACTCATAAGGACAGACAAGAGAGTTTTGTGTGGCTGACTGTGTCAAACGTCGCTGAAAGGTGTAGGAGGATGAGGACTGATGACAGTTAGGCTGATCTAGTAGTATGTAGCTTCTCAGTGACGACCAAAAGGGTGGAATGTGCCACTTTGAAGCCATACTGATTAGGATTCTGGAGGTTGTTTTGTAAGAGATAGCGAGAGAGTTGATTGTAGACAGTGCATTCAAGGATTTTAGAAAGAAAAGAGAGAAGTGATATAGGTCGGAGGTTGCTCAGATCCAGAGTAGGTTTCTTCAGGATGGAAATAACCCTGGCTCTTTTGAACGCTGTAGGTGCATGACCAGATGTGATGGAGCTGTTGATGACTGTGGTGATGAATGGGATAAGATCTTGAGAGATGGTACCTGGGACTACTGTTTAGAGTTGAGTTGATGATCTTTTCCACACATCTATATTCTAAGTAAACACATTTTTATTGTTGTTTATTGAGTTGTTTTGTTTACTTCCCATTTCACTGTTTAACTGGCTTCTGCCGGCTTCCTCCGAACAATATCTCATTGCACCTGCACAGTGACAATAAAGGTATCTTATCCTATCTTATCTAAATAGGTACATCCATCACATATAGCATGGCAGGTTAGATTTTATGGTGCCCAACAATCGCTGTTGGGTTTGGACATTGTGCTTTAGTTTTTGAAAACAAAACAATGAAGTGACTAAGCTTGTTAAACAGTGACACTTTCTCATAAACAGATTATTTACTTACATGTACTGCCATAGCCTGTCATAAGCAAGGCTTGCATCAGCATACAGTGAAGTAAACATGTTCAGTAGTTACTTTATCCTGACCATGGCCATGATGAATCTGGAGTCCATCCCGCAAAACTGGGCTAAAAGCAAAGAGAATTCACCCCAGCCTGTCCATTGTAGGGCACCATGCATACACTCATTCATACACACAAAAAATAGTTTGGTTAAAAACAGCTGGTAACCCAGCTTAGGGATGATCTAGCACATTCCTGATGCTGGGTTATTCTTAATTTAGTGCATTGGGTATATTTCTCTACCGAACGAGTACAAAAATTGCTCAAATATTGTTACCATGCATTATTGTTATTGGCATAGAAATATCATAAAAAATATAAACAACATAGTATGTTTTCAAATACTTAACATTTTTTTCCATGCTGCAATTTGTAGTCACACATGAGTGTAATTCTATACAAGATTCAAAAAGACTACATTGAGGAACACTGAAAACAGCAATGGTGTGTTCGCAAACCAGCACAAATTTAATTATAAATATAACTAAGCTTTTGTGTGCTGTTTGTCTTCAGGGAGTGTAGGTAACCTAACATTACCATGTGTTCTTTTATGAACAACATAATGTCTTAAGAGTAATGGCAAACTAACAGAAGATGTGTTATTTGTGAAAATACTTTCATTTTCAATTTAATCATAATTGGGTAATGCCTGCAAGGTTATTTTGGTATACAAAAACAATCACTGAGCATTTTGGATATTGCACTGTCCAAACAAATGATTTATTGTACCACACACATACACTCACCATCCACACTTGTATACATGCTCATTAATGAAGTTGTACAATCAGCCAATCATGAATATCATGCAGATACAAGGTAAGAGCTTCAGGTAATGTTCACATCAAACATCAGAATGGGGAAAAAGTGTGATCTGTTTGGGCCATATCTTAGCAGCACAAAAGCAGCACCAAGCACGATGCATGTGTCAAGCAGTACCAATCATGATGCAAGACCGATGCAGTTGTTTTCCCGCCCATCGCCCACGTTGTTTACATAGCAAATGCACTTGTGCGCATCTAAACACCCATGGGCATGTTGGTCTAATAATGAGGTGTGTGCAGGCACATTGTTTGCACATTGTTCACACGAGGCAGCAGAAAGCGTTGCGCAATTGACAACATAAACCTGGTCTGCTTGCTCGATTTCACTTCATGCATGAGCAGATGACAGTCAATACAGTTTATAGGGAACAGTGCAAAAAAATAGCAGCGTAAGGGGAATTTCTGTGGATGGAAACGGGTGGGAAATGGGTGATTCTAGGATCAAATTTTTAGGGGGTTCAGCCTGAAACAGGAAGGCAACATCAAGAGCCACAAGTTTTGAAAGGCATTGTGTAGAACATTAATTGTTTTTGTGTTTATTGTGTCAGATATTTCAGTTTATCCAGGTATTTACCTTTATCCACATTTTTAAATCCTGGTTTAACTTATGGGTGTCTGCAGAATTTCAACTCATAGGTTACACAAAGCATGGCACAGGACCACCAACAATGTTACACAAACAATGTTAAATTGAATACATTCTTGATAATTATTCTAATTTTATGTGATACAGGAACACTACCTGTTCAAAAAACATTGAAAGATTTAATCAAATATTCAATTATGTGACTATAAAGACACCAACAAATCTGATCAAACCTGCTTGAATGCTGAGACACAAAATCATTACTTAGTTTACAAAGGTAATAATATAATGCAAAAATTGTGATCAATGGGAAAAAAACTAAGATAGACATTTTCTTCATGAACTACAGATCCGTTTCAAAATAAATCTCCTTGAATATTGGGTTGAGAAGGAAATGCACCTCTCACCTGAATATCCATCTGAAAAACAAATGTTTCCAATGAATCAAGGTTTGTTTCCATGATTTAATTCACTGTCCATAAATACACTGTAAATATGGGTGAGTCCCATGATGCAGTAACATTTTGGCTTCATAAACTTTGAAACACCAATGTTACAGGTTATAACAGTTTCCTTCATTGCCTACATTGCCATCGGTACTGTGTGGAACTGTACTTATTGTAACATGTAATGCCCATTCTAATAATAAGTAATTTCTTAAAGAAATCCACCATTTGGGTACAAAACCAAGTGACGTGAATCTTGAATGTTACTTGTAACGCAATAAACACAGGAGTTTAAAGGTTCTAATGTTTATAAGACCAATAAATCTGCAGGTCTAACAGATATTTACACATCGGGTCACAAAACATGACAAGGGTTAACAAGATTAACAAAGAAACACACACACCATCACAGGAAGGAACAGTAATGGACAGTGATGCCCGTCTTTGTGGTTTGGCTACATTTGTCCTTCTATGTACTTCCATGTTGAATAATCTAGTTGTAAAGATCATTTAAAGATCTTTAAGATCTTTTATATTGGTAAAGATCTTTAAATGTAAAATCTTTTATTGAGGACATGTGGTTCTTTGATCACAGATCCTGATTGTTAGTATACCAGCTGATGTCTTTTCTTGGGCCCTGCCCGAAGAACCTATTACATCCATTGCAATGCATGTAGTTGTCCTGTATGTTGTCACCCTCCACATTCATGATGATGCCAGGGTAGTGGTCATCATCATATTTGCCTGGTTGCCATGGATTTATGGGAAACTTTGCCTTTTCATTTAACCCTACATCAGCTAGAAGGTCTGCCTCCTTGACACTGAAGCATGGGCAGGCCATGACTCCCTGATTTCTTTGGCACAGACAAGTTATATCCCTGTACTGGATTTTCCCTTGCAAGGTACTCAACACCTGATGTATTTTCATGGTTCTCTTCACTGCAGTCAATGGGGGCACTTATGAAAAGTCCTATGTTTCATGCTGCTTAGGCTTGTGAAAGAGCACCTATGCATCATGGATATCCTCTCCTCAGTAGACTGGAATGTCAACTGACCGGTTTACTGTCCCCCTACACCATCTGGAGCTGATTTGCCATGCTTAAAAAGCCTAAAAAAAAAACTCCAACTGGCATCAAAGCCTCTTTTGAAAGGGTCAGTGGAAAGAACAAAAAAGTTTTTATTTAGTCTGTACTGGGCTGCTGGCTCGGCACAGAAGACGTGGAGCCAAGTCACCTTGGGGAACTATAACCAGATTGAACCAGTGGACCATGTCTCCATGAAGGGGTAATAGAGCAGAATGCTATAGGAGACTTTTTTTGCTGCTGTATATAGTACATCAGTATGCAGGGTTGCCGGCTGGTGGGGTCCCAAGTTGAACAGACTGCTCTTCATCTGTATATTTGCACAACTAATTTTCACTGAAATCCACATGAATTAAACATACAAAGTATTTGAGATCTCCAATTTGCCTGTAGGCTCTAAAGCCAACGTATGCCAACGTATATTGGACAGATGTTGCTTGAATTTTACCATTTGTTATTGGAATTGTCGAACAACATCATCCACAGTTTTGGTCAATTCTCTTTTCACAGTTTTTATGGCCTTTTTCTCCTCATCAGATGCAGTTGTCTCTGTTAACCACTGGATGAGTGAAATGGCATTGCTGGAGGCAGGTCTCAGCATGGTTACAGCAGTAGTGCGGCAATTAACACCTTCTCCGTATCGACAGGCTTTTGAGTCAGGGTTGCACATTGTAGCATCAGCTAACTCTTCAAGATTTTTGGAGGATAAAAGCCGACATTTGAAGAAGGTGCTGGCCATGAACCTAATATTTTCATGAGTTTCACATAAACAGGTTTTTTGGTCACTTTCAGTGGGTGAAAAATGGCCTAAGGCTACTGAAAAATGAATGACACCTGTTCAGTATTTTCGGACTGATACTTCCTGTATTGGTTTTTCAGTGTGTCAGTCGACAGCCTCTTCTGCACCGTTTTTCTTTTGGGTGACAGTTTCTTTCTTACTTGTTGTCAATCCTTAGTCAGAGCCACTTTAAGCTTTTCAATTTATCTCAGGAGTCTTTGTTTATTTTTGTTTTTCAGATATTTGTTTTTACTTTTTCTTTGCTTAAACACAGCAATACAACACAATTAACATATAATTAATCTTTTTGTACATGAACTATTTAAACTTCCTTTAATTTTTGCCTAATAACACCATCCTACAATATGCAAGTACTGACCTTGAGGACTCTGCCAGTTCAGGTGGTGAAACTGCTGCCCTTGCCTTTTCTCTGGCTTTTGCTTCTCTTTTCCTTTTGCTCCATTTGTTTCATTGGACACACTATTTCTCAGTCACTAAGGTCTGAAATTAATTTATTTTTCCCTGTCTCACTGTCTCGCTGCCATCTCTCTTACTTTCTGCAGATACTTTTCTCTCCTCTCATGATCTGCATATGTATATATATATATGTATATATATATATGTATTCATTTATTTTATTTATTCTGTTGGAATTTCCATGCCAAATTCCTGCCAAATACAATGATGCCTCTTCCTGGAAATAGTCTCAATAGTCTCAAAGAGACTCAAGAAAGTACTTACTAACAGGGTGGAAGATAACAGGGATTCAGGAACACACGGTAAATTAAGAATATTGTAAAAATAATTATAATTTCAACTGATTTATATATTTATGATTTACTGTCTCTAATCATATATATATATATATATATATATATATA
>JAQMYM010004472.1:0-13376 GCA_030014255.1 Parauchenoglanis ngamensis | reverse complement strand
AAGTTGGCGTGAGGTGTGACGAGGTCGGAATTTTGTTTGTATTGTTCTAGTCCCAAGTGTTGTAAGTGAGGCGAAAAAGAAAGTGGCAAACTATTAAATCAGTTCCGAAGAAAGAACCGGAGTCATTGTATTTCATACCCGTCAGGGGTGTAACACATGCCTACAATTATTTGATATTAGGATAGATTACAGGAATCCAAATTTGGAAAGAACCCCACAATGCATACTATTTAGTAACCTCAAAAGTGACTGTGTGTTATTAAGCTTCTTTGAAAAAACAATTGACTTTTTGTGAATCTGTTCTCATCCCAAAGTAGACTCAGTATTTACTTTAGTCTACTAGTAATAATCTATTACATTAGCAGTAGCATAGTGCAGTGTACAGTAAACCCTAACTGAGACAGCAAACTTGTCATGACTTTTTACATCATGCCAGCAAACAAGTTGAAACACTACAGAAACATTCTATCTAGTGTGAAAAAGAAGATTAAAAACCTTGTGAAGAAATGAAAGAAAACTACTTAAAAAAATAAAAATGTTCTTTACATATCCTGCTGTTTTCTGTGAGTTGCCAGTTCTCCCATTTCAAAGCCGCAAACCATTTTGCTTGTCTTTTTGGCTCTGCAGGAAACCTTTAAAATGCAATGCCTTTTTTTCTAGCCTTACTGACTTGGGTAGCCATATGCCAAACATGCCAAACCACTTTTGTTATGTCAGTTTCTGTGCTTATCAGACATAACTGAGTTGCGATGTGATATTTTGTCGTCCACTATCGAAAGCTGGCTTATCCTTCCCACACACTGCACTTTCTCTTCCCTCCTGCACACTTACCCTCCTTCATGTCTGTACTTTTTGAATAAAGAGAGACTATTTGTGCACCTTATCTACCTTATCTGCTTGTGTCCTGTGTGTGCCAATCATTGCTATGCCCTACATAAAGGATAAAATAAATACAACTGAACAATTTGCTGGCTAACTCTTTCTTTCTCTCTGCCAGGGAACAACACAGTTAACCTCAAATTTTGTTCAGTTTATAGCCTTTAATTCATTCTGACATGCATCAAAGCAAGACCCAATCCAGACCTCCATGTTACCTTCATCCAGTTCTAACAGTGTGGGTTCTACTGTTGTGTGGGATGTTTTCCCTAACCTTTGTCATCCTAGGCCACTGAAATTCCTATCACCCTAACGACCAGCTCATTGAAGAGGCCCCCCTCAATGTCAGGTCTCTCTATAATAAAACTTTTATTGTGATTGATATTATACAGTCTCATAAGCTTGGCTGTATTCTTCGAATTGTGACAAGATTTCAGATCAGTATTTCAGATAAGATTTCAGATCACTTTTGTGTTTTCTTCAATGCTGTTTGGGTGAACAATCAAGTGCCTGCCTTAAAAATAGTTAAAAGACATTTCTCTCTCTGCAGGTACATCAGACAAGTTTATAGGTTCACCTGCTCGTTCTGCTCCTCCAAACCAGAAATCCAAATCAGATTTTAATTCTGATATTAACCTGTGTTCTTTGTCTTTGTGTGAGAATGTGGTCAGTAATTTTAATCTTTAAGTGATGCAAATGGATTACATTGCACCAATTAAGACAAGGATAGTTACTAGAAAAACAAAAACACTGTGGAGGAATGAGGAAAGAGCTCTAAAAAGTACTTGCCACAAATCTGTGCACAAATGGAATAAGCCCAAATTGCAGGCTGATTATAATATTTATAAGGACTTGCTCATTAAATGTAACAAAATAAAAAAAAAAAAGCTATACAACTCCTCTTCTCTAGAATTATTACTGACAATTTGAACAATTCTGTTTTAGCACAATAGATAAACTTGTTAATTCTCATAGACCAATACCTGCTAAGCTTCACAATTCAAAAAATGTAATGAATTTGCCTTATATATTAAACATAAAATTAACAATATAAGGAATAATATTGTGGCCCTTGTTAGTTGATATGACTGTTCTCCTTCCACTCAATACATTACATTTATGTCATTTGGCAAATGCCCTTATCCAGAGCAACTTACATATTTCTCATTTTATACAAATGAACAGTTGAGGGTTAAGGGCCTTGCTCAAGGGCCCAAGTAGCTTGACAGTGCTGGGATTTGAACTCATGACCTTCCAATCACTAGTCTAATGTCTCAACCACCAAGCTACCACTGCCATTCTTGACACACAGTTTCCAACTTTAGTCTAATTAATTGTAGAGAATTGCAAGAAGTGGTGCCACAGTTACGTTCTGCAACATGTGTCCTTGACCCAATGCATACTACTTTGTTCTAAAATGTTGTCAGCAGTTTTTCATATGATGTCCTTGATTTCGTTTAAACTTCCCTACTCTCTGGAGTCTTCCCCATATCTCTCAAACATGCTATTGTTTCTAATAAAATCATTTATTATACTGATTATAATAAAGAAGTTTTTAATGACTGCATGCCTTTGTTTACATTTTACATTTTTACATTCTATTTACATTTTATTGGTTACCACCTGATGTGAGGAAAAACAAAATTAGCTAATTGGGATCATACTTTTTCTTGTTTCTGTTTGAAAGCTACTAGCCAGATAACTGAAATATACATAAGCACAGAGATATGGATGTGGGAACCAGTGAAGTAGCTGCTGGAGTTTACTGAAAAAGAAAAGCAGATCAGGTTTAATAATATAAGGTGTAATTTCCCCCTTGAAGTCAGTAGGATTCAGAAGAAAGTGGACTTTTGAGAAAATATGAAGTACAACTACCATGTCCCTTCCCCTCCCTCTCTGCTGTGCTCCACCTCTAATGCCCCTGCCTGCAGAGGAGGCTTCCATGCATGTACAGGCTAGCAACCATGGCAACTGAAGAGGCCAGGTAAACAGCATGGAGCACACATATAAACAGTAGGCTTACAGACAGCATTTTTAGCTTTGAGCATTTTTATGTTTGAAAATCAAACATAAATCAAGCAGGGGTGATTACCTGCCAAGCATAAATGTGATTATCTTGGCATCTTGGATATTGAACTTGACTAGCAAGAGCATGCTTATAAGGTCTTAAGCTACAATATTTAATCAAACCATAGCATTTCTTATTATAATAGCCTTGTCTCATTTGTCATTTGTCTCAGTTAGCTAACTGCTAGCTAGTCACTGGCTATCAATATTGTCTACTAATTTCAGTTTATATTAAGTTACAGCTGCTAGCTATATAGCGTTAGGCTATATTAGGGTTTGTCAGCAATTATAGTTTATGAAATGATTTCATCCATCCATCCATTATCTTTACTACTTATCCATTAGGATTGTAGGGGGGCTGGAACCAATCCCAGATGAATTCAGGCAAGAGAAAGAGTAAACCATGGGCAGCTTGCCAGTCTTTCACAGGCCTATCAAAGTGATCTATCAACAATAACAGCTATCACACTTTGACCTATCAACAACTATTCACACTCACATTCACATTGTGGCAGCAGGGGCATAATCGAGCATTGGCTTTAGGTGGAGAGGAGGTAGGTTAAACTGTCAGGTAACTCGTAATGGTTTTCACCTGTGTTTAACCATGGGGTAATTTATATGTGTCTGTGTGTTTACAGGAAAGGGACCTGTGACAACTGAGAGATGGAAAAATTCCCAACCAGCACAAAGCTGCATGTATGTCCCTGAGTGTATGTGAGTGTGTCTCAGTGTAAGACATGCAAATAAAAAGTTCCACTGGAAACTGAGAGTGAAAAATTAACCTGAGTTTCATAAGCCTGCTCCCCATGATCTGCATGTCTTTATGCCATGGCATTGCAGGTGGGAAAGACCAAAAAAGTGAGCAGACCATATCACTTGCAAGATAGGCTAAGCCACCAGGATTTCTCCCAAATCTCTCAGTGGACAATCTGGGCCTGGTCCTGTGCACTGTGCTACTGTATTGTGTGTTGCACTATTGTCCTGGTGAAACAATATTTCATTCCAAACAAGTTGAGAAGAATGAGAAAAACACCAAACACAATATATCAGCTATTCATTAAATGTTAATAATAAAACTCCTCATTTGAAACTCCATGGTTTTAAGTGTTGCTATTTAACTAAACAAATGTTCCATCGATTTGCTCACCTTTCTAGGTCACTAACCAATTTAAACTGACATGCCATACACTTTTCCATTATTTTATATTATTCCATGAGATGACTTTGTAAAGTTCGTGAGGTTTTTATAAAAAAGGACCTTCATTCTTTATTCTCATGAAGTTTTAGCATGGTATAAAAACCCTATGGAATAAAACAGGCTGATTTAAATAGCTTGTAAGGCTGTGTTAGTAGCTTTGCTTTGATTGGCAAACGGAATTGGCCAAGTTAGCCAATCAGAGTGATATTTGCATATTTACATTTAAAGGCACAACCCTGAAAATCAGTGTGTCTTTTCCAACTGGCATGAGAAAAAAGAACCACAGTGTTATTTAAAAAAAAGAAAAAAAAAAGTTCCCAAACAAGAAGAGAACAATCAAATAACTGAAAAGTGCATGTCTCCTTTAAATCTTACTTTTTAATTTTAAGCAAGCTAGCTAAGGTAAGGAGAAATCTTTTAATACAATTACGTTAAAATAATACAGCATTTATATTTATTTTTTTTAATTTTTTTTTGTTTGTTTAAAAAACATTTCAAAAGTGTGGTTTGTGGACTGAAACTTTTTTAAAATTTTGAATGTTTCACATGTGGTTTGCAGACTGGCAGTTGATTCCAACAAAGTTGGCACAGCTTCATCTTTCAGTATGAGATTTGTAAATATAAGCATTGCAAACTGCTACTCCTGCTCGTATCGGATTCAAATGTCTGATTGCTGCTTTGTGCAGAATCAGTCTTTAGATGAATAACTAAGTCCGGGATATCCTTGGTTAGCAATGTTTTTTTAAAAATTAAGGTGCAGCAGTAGGCAGCCTGATTGCCCGAGGTTTTAGCATAGCATCCAAGCTGCAACTTCACTCTGGGACTGCGGCTCAGCTTGGGTTGGGGATGCGCCTATATGGCCTGGTTGCCCAAGAGTTAACTTAGCATTCAGTCCATGTCTAGCGCAGATCAGAATGGGTCAAGGATGTCTTTAAGCCATCTGGTTGCCGGAGGCTTTAGCTTAGCATCCAGGCCAACTTTCCACTCTGGTAGCATAGCTCAGTGTGGGTTGGGGATTTTACAAGATGGAATTAGCGGGAGCAGAGCTGCTCTGGGGTGGCCTGATCTCCGAGGGACTTCCCCCAAATACAAAATTCAGCTACTCTTTTCATATATTATTTTCTTTTTGAAGACTATGTTGGCTATGGTTTTCTTTTTGTATCCTGGAAAAGCACATGTATGCTTTCTCCCAGACATCTCTGCTTGTTGAATTGCTGAATAACTATGTATAGACGACTCCACCCTATCTTTTTTATTCAGATTGCTATAGGAAGTCCTATGTTGACGGGGTAGGTACATGCACAGTGCTACGTATGAACAACACACGTTTCTAATTAGCCTGTTCTCTCTGCCTATTTTCTTTCTACGGCCATTTCAGACTAGAAATGTAACAGCCTAATCTGAATGTCCTAACACGTCATTAAGTCACATTGACATATTTTAAAACCAACAAGAAAAGAAATTTCATAGCGGGTCACCTTTAACGCCATAGAGTTATTATTGCATCTAGTGTTCAAAAATATTCTTCTACAAAAGTTATAGAGGCCTATTGGGGCATGAATCACACTGCAACATGCTTGGGGAGAGGAGTAGCAGACAGGACAGTAAATGACCTGTAGCATGAGGAGCAGAAGGAAGGACCCTTAACAGGGCTGCCAAATTGGTCTAGTTTAAAAATGCTCCCTGGCTGCCAATATCTTGTTTTTTAATAACTAATTTAATTAATGTCTGCAAAAGAAAGGCAAGGTGTAAGTGCAGACAATATTTCTATGATGTATTGTATCATTTCCAATGAAAGATATATTACAAAAATTGGAACAGGGAAAGGGGAAATTTTGGATTGGATAATGTCCATACAGTAAAAATGTGTGTGCCATGGTGACCATGTTTCCCAAGGAAAGGCTGAGAAAAACTCTTACCATGATCTAGATATGATTTAGTGATCTAGTTATCTTTTGGACCTTGGAGTAAGACTAGGCCTGGGTTACCTGGGTTGTTTAATTGACTGGCAATAACCTACTTGCAGATTATCCCAAGAAACCATAGGTCCTATTATCTTTTAACACTTATCAGTAGTATAATAGGTAGTAAACCAGAATAACCGGAGTACAAAAATTCAATTAAATTCAACATAGTGTAAGGTCCTGTGTATAATACACTCTGAGCCTTGACCAAGAATCAAAACACACCGGAAAACTATCATTTAACAAAAGTCTTGGGCAGCTAAGTGGAACAAATTGTGTCTCTAAAAACCTGTCTGCGTTATTTCATGACATTTGGAGTTATTGAAAAATAGTTATCCTTCCACAAGCTATGTGTGGAACACAAGTTATCCACAAGATATGTGTGTCTTGTTCAGGAATATGCAGTTCCTATCTAGCACCGCTCATCACCAAAGATCAAGTTAAAAACGTTAGAACAACTTCAGAAATATGACTGCCAAATCATTCCCAGTCCATGGTGCACAACCTATTTAAAAGAACATTTTCCAGCTTTCCCACCCCTGCTAAGAAAAAAAGGGTCTTTTTTTAAAATTACTTTATTTGTTTGTGTGTTTGTTTTGTTTATTTTTTTAACAAGGAAATTATTTAATTCCAAATTAGACTGGCTGTGGCCCCTCGAAACCTGCTACTCGCTGCTGTCGTGTCAAACAGATTTCCCCATAATAACCTTTACATAAAAAGCTA
This sequence comes from Parauchenoglanis ngamensis, assembly GCA_030014255.1. Classification (NCBI taxonomy): domain Eukaryota; kingdom Metazoa; phylum Chordata; class Actinopteri; order Siluriformes; family Auchenoglanididae; genus Parauchenoglanis; species Parauchenoglanis ngamensis. Next base: position 6,548 of record JAQMYM010004472.1, on the reverse strand, counting down.
TTAATTATTCAAATAGTTATTATGCGTATATGTAATATGCAATATGTGTACAATTGTGTTTAGTATCACTATCTAGATAAAGTCTGAGATAAAGATAAGGGATTCTGGAATGTTCTGGGGATTTCAAACACATTTTTGACTTGAACTGTCATCAGAATACCGCATAATATAAAAACATAATAAAGCTAATAAAAACAAAACCCCGCTTTATTTTCCGTTTAGTGATCTCCAAGCACGCATTAAGCTATGACGTGAACGTAAACAACGAGAACCCGGAAATGCACAGAAAAGCGTTTTCCGCGTGCTCCCTGTTCTGAGAAGCCCCGTTTCCTCATCGCTACAGAGGCTTTGACTTCTTCGCGCCTTTGGCAACCTCCATATTCGTTTGAATTTTGTCGGTCCCCTTTTGTTACCATTGGCATTTTCCGTTCCGTCTGATTTGACGTAGTCATGGTTGCTCAACTATTTTATCATAGTGAAGTTCAATCAATGTAGGCGTCGTTCAGCTTTCGCCTATTACACTCAGTACGAGCTCAGCAGTGTGTGTGTGTGTGTGTGTGTGTGTGAATGTGTGTGTGAAGAGGCGGTATGGAGGTTTTGTGGCTCCTGCCACTGCTCGTTGTGCCTATCCTGTTTTGGACCAGCACCACGTTCGTTTTCTATTTCAAAAAATGTTTCTACGTGGCTTATATGATGCTGTTGGCCTTGATCGCTATTCCCGTTTGTATCCTGAAAAGCGGCGGACGGGACGTGGAGAATATGCGGTGAGTAATGAACGGAGCTGGCACGACATTGCACCGCGCCGCTAGCCCACTGTGCTAAATGTTAAGCGACAAAGCAGCATGGATTTCAGTGTTATAGAGATGAATTAAGCAGCTAACGCAGTGTATAGTTATTTCTTTGCTAACCCAGCTCATTTATATGTATTATAGGAGCACTAAGACGTGGCATTGACCAGTCATAACGTGGCTAATTTATTGTGGCTAATGTGCCAGCTGCAGATGGTTTGGTCTCTCCCATATGCCTTTTGAATGGATGAATGGACTGTTGTATTTCCTAGGATCTCGACCTGTATGGCCAGATGTTCCCTGGCAGCACGAGCCGACCCCAACCAGTTTGCTAGTTATGCTAAGCTAGGTTCTGAATCATGGCCTCCGGACTGACATTCCCAATGAGTTGTGGTTATATTTTATTCACTTGTCAGGTATTCAACACCAACACTGCCAAGTGGCACAACAAAACGCCCAATTAGGCTTACAGTTAACTTCTTAACGTAGTAACAGTGATGGTACGTAACGGTGTTAGTATCATGTGTGCAAAGAAGATTATTTTAGTTTTTTTTTTAACTATAAAAAATCTGGAGTGAAATACAATACATTTGCAGTTTTTTTTTCCCGACCAAAAATCTCAGTGCACATGTTTTATGGACTGGCAGATAGTTGTTGGTTCAGGCTCAGCTTGATCAGCTGGTGTTTAGTGAATTTGAACAGGGTTGAGAACATGAGTCAAATCAGACACGAGCTGCTGTGGCCATAGTTCAGCTGCTCCTTATTCTAGACCTACATTTCAGTGGGTCTTGTGAAATCGTGCTTTGAAATTGTTGGGTAACTGAGAAATACAGACCCTGTGCTAGTGAATGAGGCGCATGATTTTGTTTGTTAGTTATGTATGTAACTGTGGTTCTAGGCAGTGTTGCCAACTCTTTTTCTGACAAAAGTAACTAAAAGATGCTGAAAAAGTTGCTAGATTACGTCATGCACTCATTTGCATATTCATTTATTTATCATGATCACTGGCATATCAAATTACAAATTAGGGTACATGATGTCAGAATATTTTCACTTTGAATATTAGAAAATAGTACAGATTATAGTTTTATGTGATATAGTTCAGCTTCATATACACACACACACACATATATATATATATATATATATATATATATATATATATATATGCGCGCAAGAATGCAGACAAAAAATACCACTAACAGTGAGTAGTCATGAAAGGGGAATAGTAAGGAAACTGTACTCACTTTTATTACTATCTACAAGAAGAGTGTTTAAACGAAGAATGATGAACTCCAGGAGTGGGGCAAAATCATTGCTCGGTCATTGGGAATAATGAGAATCAGTGATAGGTCAGAGACACAACGTAGTCAGCCATTACACGCTGAGGAGGAGTTGAGCAAATCAACTCTCACAACGAGTTTATCAGCAGCTGTGATGTGAGCTGGAGAGCTGTACCAAGTTCAATGCTGTCATTAATATATGCTTAAAAAAAAAAAAAAAAAGTTGATTTATACATCACTAGGCTCTTTTTTTTTTTTTTTTTTTTTTTTTTTTTTTTTTAAATTGACACAATTCCAAATTCCAGCTTCACATTTCCAAGATCTATAATACCTGTTGCTTCATCTCTATCAAAAGAAGCTTGTGCAGGAGCTGCTTATCTGTCCAGTTCACATTTTATCATCTGTATCTCATCAACACATAAGGCCCCAAAGTTTCAACTTCCATGAAAGTAGTGCCATCTGTGATCAAAGCCATTGTGAGTGTAATCTCATAGATTACTAACTAGTTAACATGGCTGTCAACCACCCACCACACCACCCATAACTTGCCGCAGCTGTGGTATATTACTAAGTTGCATACATATTTATTTAAATGATATAAACATATGTTTCAGGATTGGATTTTTCTTTAAGATTAGGGCATCCAGGAAACACTCTTAATCAGACAGCAGATCATCAAAGCTGATGCAAGGTACATTAATGACCTTCGCTTCTCCAGCTTGAAAATGCTATTCATTCTGATCAGAAAAATGTTGCAGGTCATCTCAAAGATAACAGTAATGGATAGTCTGCTCCTTAGCATTGTCGGATGGGATGACTTTAGAACAATTGAATTGTTTTGAGATACGAGTGTACGAATTCTGTGCCAAAAAACTGTAATTGTAGAGGATGGAGTCTGTATATGATCGTTGAGCTACAGCTAAAAAATATAGTTGACATTCAGGAAAGCTTTTGCTATGCATTTAATATTTCTGCTTAGTTTTTCTCTATATTATGTCTAACACACGAGCCACTGGAAAAAAGAGGAACTTTAATTACAGTGGCACAATGATTTTGCCACACTATACATGTTTTACCATGCTCTATTAGAGGTTAACTGAATATCCATTCATTACAATTGGCAGAAGGCACATGCCTAGAAATTACACTTGCCATTTATTATTATCCTGACTTTCATGGATTCTACCATTAAGAAATGTCAGCAGTAGATTTAAATAGATTCACAGCAGGGTGAAAATGGTCCCACACTAGTTTAACTGCTAAACTGCAAACTACATAATAGAAGAAGAAGCCTTTATTTGTCACCTATACATTACAGCACAGTGAAAAGCTTTTCTTCACATAGTCTAGCTTGTTAGGAAACTGGGGCCAGAGTGCAGGGTCAGCCATGATACGGTACCCCTGGAGCAGATAGGGTTAAAGGTCTTGCTCATGGCTCCAACAGTGGCAGCTTGGCCGCTTGGCACTTGACCCCATCATCTTAGGGTGTAGCTGATGAAAATCTTGATACTGGAATCTGAGCAACTGAAATTTCCCATTATCGACAATATTACCAGATATAATTTTATATTGTCAAAAATTACAACAACAGTTTTCATTGTGAAGGGCTTTACTCTTATAACTGTTTATTTCTCCAAACCCCAAAAACTAATTTGCATAGAATCGATATTGTATAGAACTAATAATTATTCAAATGTGTTTACTACCCTATTCAAATGAAGAATCACAAATATAGATTTGATCTAATTTTACATTTTACTTTCTTTTTTACTTCTTGTTTACACGAATCATCTATAAAGCAAGAGTGTGCAGAGAGTCTCACAAGTACTGTTTGCCTAGTTATATATGGTGTAATGTTGGCCTTGGCAATAGGATGATATAATCAGATATTGGTGATGATTGACATGTGACCTGATGATGATGTTTGACAGGTGATCATGGCCCACACTGTAGAACAGCAGGATACACTGATTCGGCATTGCTGTGGGCTGGTTTGTTCGTTTCAGCCATGGACAGTATGTTCTCGGTTTCATGAACAGCTTGAACAGGGAGAAAATGCAAGAAAATTGCAACATGTTGAGGGTGTAAACAGGAGCTGGGTGGAAAGTGGGTGATGAGTTTTGTGGAATTACCGCATTATTAGCAGCTGAAGGTGAAAAGTCCTTGTGTTTCTTGTGTAATAACCATAGTTACAGCAGTGCTATAGCAAGCAGATGTCCAGCAAGGATTGTGACATTATTTTAAACATTTGAATGAATAAAAACATTTGAACACCTTTTAATGTATTATTTTAGGAAGAGATAAAGGTATCTGTGTGGCAATGAAGGCAAAATATCACTTTGATAGAAAGACACTTATCTATAAAACTTTGTCTGCCTTTAGCAACTCATAGTTTTTGACCTCATTCATCACAAATGCCTTTTTGTCCAAATTGTCTTTGATGGAGATAAAAACATTATTTTATGCAGCTTTCCTTAACTTGTAAAAGTGAATTCCATCTTTCATTTAACCTGCAAGTACCTTCAAAAGAAGTACAATTGAAACTTGCTGTAGTTGGGGCTGGATGATATTGCCAAAAAAAAAATCTTGATTTTTTTTTTTTTCAACTTCATGGAAGATTCTTGATTACAATTTTGATATATATATTTTTTGTTCTTAGATAATCCAGTTGAAAAATTATGCAATTCGTTTATAAAGTGTTTTTATTTATTAGGATGGAAAAATATCCATTTCAAATACTGCAAACAATGAGGGTTATGTGCAACAGACTTCCGTATTCTGTAAAACAGGTCACATTGCTTCTGGTTCAGGTCCCCTCTATGAGGTAAGATTTACTCAAGATGCTTTCAGGAACTACTACAAGATGAACATGACAAATGCAGCTTGTACAGTATGTAATGTATGTATGCATATGTAGGTTGACCTCTAAAACTCATGTCACTAAAATGGTAGGGTGATCCTATTATGGTTTTCAAAAAAAGAGGACACTGGGGGCAGGTTGGCAGCATGCGGCAGACAGACACCCGCAAAATGAATGGCAACTGTAGAAAGCAAAACTTGAATCCCACATGTTTTTGGCAATTTAAAAATCCTGGACATATGCACTTTTTTTTAGTTTTAAAAAAGAGGACGTATGGTGACCCTAAACATGGATAAGGGGTTTAAGCCATACACTTCCTTATACATATGCGACTACAAGATTATGCATCTTCGAACGTTAGTAGTCCCGAATGAGGATAATGCAGTATGTTTCTTGCTAGCTAACGCTAACTAGTTCATCTTAGCTGATAGAAAACTCAGTCTCCGCAAAGTTCTGATTTCTGATTGTTAGCTATTAGACCTCCATAGTCACGTTTTTTCCCCAGGAGCAAACAAAGACCGTGAAGGCATTAATAACCTCTACTCCGTGTATCGTGTGGCTGAGGGGATTTGCCTATTCAACCACAGAATTCAGGTCAGGCACTGATGTCTTGTGAGAAGGTCCGAGTTGCAGTTTGAGATGACTTGCTTTGTGACCTCCTGCATTATCATTCTGGAAGTAACCTTTAAAAGATGAGAAAATTGTGGCAATGAAGAGATGCACATGATCTGCAACAAACCTCAAAAAGGCTGTGACGTTTAAGCGATGATTTACTGGTATTAATGGGCCCAAAGTGTGTCAGGAAAACCTTCCCGACACCATTACACTACCTCCACCAGTCTGGACCGTTGACGTAAGGCAGGTTGGGTCTATGGATTCATGCTGTTGGCACCAAATTCTGACCTTACCATCTATATGTCTCAGAATAAATTGAGATTCATCAGACAAGGCTGTGTATTTCCAACTGTCTTATTCTTAGCTGTTTTAGTGAGCGTGTACCCACTACAGCCTCAGTTTCCTGTTCTTGGTTGGCAGAAGTTGAACCTGATGTGGACTGCTACAATAGTAACCTCTCTGCCTTAAGATTCAACATGATGTGTGTTATGAGATGCTTTTCTGCTCACCACAATTGTACAGCATGTTTGTGAGTCACTGTAGCTTTTCCATCAGCTTGAGCCAGTCTTTCCATTCTCTGTTGACCTCTGATAGCAACAAGGCGTTTCTGTCCACGGAGTTGCCGCTCACTGAATGTTTTTCCTTTATTGCACCATTTTGAGTAAGCTCCAGACACCATTGGGCATGAAATCCCAAGAGATCATCAGTTACAGAAGCACTCAAACTAGCCCATCAGGCACCAGCAATCATGCCATGATCAAACACAGGTTTTGTTTTTTTTGTTGTTTTTTTACCCATTTTGATGGTTGATGTGAGGAGTACCCAAATCTGCTGGGCCATATCTGCATGATATTCATTGCGCTGTTGCCATATGATTAGCTGATTAGATAATTGCATGAATGTTTAGGTGAAAAGTGCTCCTCATAAAGTGCTCAGGGTGTGTGTGTATTATGTATGTGTCCATAAGTATTTGGACAGTACTCCATTGTAATTTTGCCTCTG
>JAQMYM010004471.1:0-13382 GCA_030014255.1 Parauchenoglanis ngamensis | reverse complement strand
GGTGAGACTGTAGTGTAGACTGTACTGGAGACTGTAGTGGAGGCCGTAGTGGAGACTGTAGTGGAGGTTGTAGTGGAGGCCGTAGTGGAGACTGTAGTGTAGACTGTAATGGAGACTGTAGTGTAGACTGTAATGGAGACTGTAGTGGAGGCCGTAGTGGAGACTGTAATGGAGACTGTAGTGGAGGTCGTAGTGGAGACTGTAGTGGAGGTTGTAGTGGAGACTGTATTGGAGGCTGTAGTGGAGACAGTAGTGTAGACTGTAATGGAGACTGTAGTGGAGGCCGTAGTGGAGACTGTAGTGTAGACTGTAATGGAGGTTGTAGTGGAGACTGTATTAGAGGCCGTAGTGGAGACCGTAGTGGAGCTGATGGCTTGATAGCTCGGTCTATACAAAAAGCTAAAACTTTACTAAAGGTGTTCTTGGAAGCTGATCTAGAATTACATCTAGCCTGCAGAATATATCACTAATGCTTTCAGACAGTTATCCTCATCATATTGAAGATCTTGTGGATTTTCGAGGCTTATAAAGACATCTGGGGAACTTAAAGACAATGAAGAGGAAAAAAATTGCCAGGAGAGATTCTTGCATTTCTCTTGATCACATCTGACTTCAAGTCTGTTTTTTAAAATGTATTTTGTTAATTTTTCTCTATTTATTTAATTCATGTGCAGATGAGTGAAGCATAAACTGTGCCCTTTGTTTAAAATCCTAATCTACAAAGTTGTCATGATTGTGTAACCTGTAGCTACAGAGCAAAGTATTTGTACACCATGATACTATAGAATCCATAACAGTAAATAAGTAAAAGTTCATTCTCAGGAGCACACTCCACATTTAAACAGAAGGAAATATATCTGTAATCGTTGATATGGTGTTTATTTATCATGTATGTGGAAATGTGTTTATTTATCATGTATGGAAGGATTCTCTGGTGTCAGGACTTTGTAACAGTCAGAGGTAAACCTGCAAATTTTCTGACACCTTCAGGACAGAGTAGTTTACCCTTTTTTGCCTCTTGGTTACATTACGAAGTTCAATCAAGAGAGAAAACAGAGAGGCTGGTGAGGGAACGACAGTTTATAGCTGCTATAATTTAAATGAGAACAGGAACGAACTTGTATAACATTAAATGTAAAAAAAAATGGATATAAAATATGACATGTTATTCAATAACAATTTTAAAACTGTAATTGTTGGCAAATTGCTGTAATGGTACAGGATTTACCCCCCTTCTTTCTTAAAAGAAGAATAAAAAATATCTAGAAATGTAAATTCAACACCTCTTAACCAATAATCGAAGGCTGGCATTATCAAATCAGTAAGATCTAAAATTGATTGTGTTGAAAGGAGCACACTTATCCTCTTCTTCATCACATGACATTTAAGTTTAAGAGGGATGAATTTGATGAAAAGGGCATGTTGTGGTAGTCGCACTGTGTCTGTTGGGTACATTGAGAAGATCGATGGGAGGCCATTACTCATGCGCTGAGCACATCAGAACATGAGTGTGTCCTAGCAGCTCAACACATACATTTCTCAGGGATTTGTGATAAAATTACAAATATAATTCATCCTGCATGACTCTTTATTATCCATTCAAAAGCTGAGAATACTCCATTAATTAACATTCAGTGGGATCCTAAAGTCAACTATCATTTTCTTTCAACTTTCAATGTAAAGATTAAAACATTACAGGGTGTGCTGCTATAGGAAGCTAATCAATAATGGGGTGGTGTTATGGAAGCAGAGTTACTATTACCACCCTGAAGTTGATTAATTTACTTGTAGCAGCATGTCACACAGTGCTTTATAATGCTCATATGGCAGTTATTTGCCAACAGTTGAAAATTTTTATTTATTAAAGCATGGCACATCTCATCTCAGAAATATTGCTAAAATAAGAAATATACTGACGTTACATGATGTAGAAAAACTAGTTCATGTTTATGTTATCTCTAGGTTTGGCTATTGTCATGCTTTCGTTCTCTGGATGTTTCGCTACATACGTAAACAAGCTCCAGTTAGTCCAGAATGCAGTAGCCAGAGTCCTTTCTAGAACCAGATTTGATCACATCACCATTACATTACAAAATTCTACTAATGATACTCCTAAGCACTGAATGGTTTCATGCTGCAGCACCTGAGTTAACTTTTGGTCTTTTGGTCAAAGCAGGCATCATCTGTCATGCCTGCTTTGATCAGAAGGTGCAGGCTCTTTGTTGGTGCCTAGAATAATGAAGTATGTCTCCTGCTGTAGACTTCATTATTGTAGGTACCAACAAAAAGTGTGCGTTCATGAAAAGGTGCAGACTCTTTGTTCGTATCTAGAATAATGAAGGCTACAGCAGAGGCCAGAGCCTTCTCTTACAATGCCCAAGAGTTGTGAAACAGCCTTACATTTAGGGACTCACACACTGTCACAGTGTTTAAGTCTAGGGTAGTCTATTTGTTTAGTCAAGACTTTTCTTAATATGAAACAGATCTGGAAGGTTCATGTGCATAGTGTTTTGGTAAACAGGGATGTTTGGACGCTGTTGCACCCCACCAACTCTTAAATGTTCACTCAGGTTAGTTGATGGTGAAATGGCTGGCCGCTTTATGTCCCAGGGCGCCCTCTTGTCTATGGTACCTTCTGGCTCTCCTTTTTAGTTATATCTAGTATTGCTGGAGTTTCTGCTTGCACTCTGCATGCAATCTTCTGAAACCCTTACAATACAAGAGCATACCTAATAAAATGTTCTCACAGTGTTCTCCTCTCACTTTCTCTCTCTCTCTCTCTCTCTCTCTCGCTCTCTCTCTCTCTCTCTTTCTCTCTCTCTACATTAGCTACATGTTACTCAAGAGGCCAGATGAGATGTCAGTGATCAGTGAACAGTGTCAGAAGAAAAAGAGGGTCAGGGTGATTCAGGCAGGCCTGGAGAGCAGAAGGTGTCAGCACCTTCTGCTCTCCAGGCCTGCCTGATCCACCCTGACCCTCTTTTTCTTCAAGCCTGAACATTGCTGTGAATGCAAAAACACAGATACCGTAAAGTTGGTTTCACTTCAATATCTTTTAAATTGCATTTATTTGCAGGTTCTGCTCAAGTCTCATTCACTATTCAGTAAATAACTTCACTTGGATTGTATACACTTAAAATGTAAAACTCTAAGGAATTCAAAAATGACTCTAAAGGTTTCTTCCTCATGTCATCTCAAGGAGTTTTTCCTTGTCATTGTTGCCTCTGGCTTGCTCATTTGGCATCCAAATCTGAATCTATCCAGATTTCTCTAAAGCTGCTTTTAGCAATATACTGTATATTTTAAAAGTGCTATATGAATAAAATTTAATTGAATAGAATTTCCTTTGTTGAAGGCAAAAGCTTATGGGTGAAGTCTTCACTCTGTCAGAAGGACAGCACTGATGGGAGTAAAATAAAAACACCACACTAAAGGATTTGCTGTGACTAATTAGACACGTCGAATGTGTTCATGCTGTGTTAATGCAATGTGGCATGTTCAGGCTATAATTGGATCATATTTCATCACACTACAGCGTGACATGCACTTCTGCCTCATAGAACTTTCTCCATTTATTTTTCAGGACTTCATCAAGAACAGAAGAATATGATAATATGTATAAAGCTATCATACTGTACAGTGTAATATAGCCACTATGACTAATGCATTTGTGGTCAAGCAATATTTCTCAAACAAGGCTTCATCATCCTTCACTACTCTGTCACTATAAATTGGTGAAAACCAGCAGAGACAAAGTGGGTCAATATACAGTGTGTAGAAAGTTAATAATTCCATGCCCCACACGTGGATACTGGAATTCTTGGCACTATACAAGGCTAACAAAGCAGTGATAAGCTTCATCAAGAACTCAATGCGGCTGTGGAAGACAACACTGGAAGCCAATTCCAAGGCCATTGCACAAGTCACCATAAAGTGCGGTATATATCAAGGTGATGCTGCTGTTCTGCATAGGCCTGAAACCCCTCAGCCACATTATCACAAAGGGTGAATATGGATACAAGTTCGGAAGAGGAGTAACCATCAGCCACCTCCTGTACATGGATGACATCAAACTGTATGCTAAGAGTGAACGAGACATTGACTCACTGATCCATCTCACCAGAATCTGCAGCGAAGACATCGGGATGTCATTCAGACTGGCTACATGTGGCTACATGGTGGCTAAGAGAGGGAAAATGATATAACTGAGGGAGTGGCGTTATCAGAGGGTAAAATAGCAGATATACAGGACAGCTACAAGTACCTTGGTATCCTACAGGCCAATGGGAATCAGGATGAGGTTATAAGGAGATTAGCCACAGCCAAATATCTCCAGAGGGTGAGACAGGTGCAAAGAAGCCAGCTAAATGGTAGGAATAAGATCCAAGCCATCAACATCTATACCCTACCAACCATGAGATACCCAGCTGGAAAAGTGAACTTGCCACAGGAGGAAATAGGTACCACTGATGTCAAGACCTGGAAACTTCTCAAAATGCATGAAAGGTTCCATCTGAAGTCCAGCTCCCTGAGACTCTACGAACAACAGACAGAAGGGGACAAGGATTAGTGAGTGTCAGAGCCACTATTCAGAATGAAAAAAGGAACATCTGTGAATACATCATGAATATGCCCCCCCCCCCAGGATGAACTGATGAATGACTGTCTCAGACAGCAGATGATAGAAGATGATGAGGAAGATGAGAAAGCAATCATTGAAGACCAAGCCCCTTCATGGAATGTACCACCAGCAGATAGAGGAAGTGGCTAACATCAGGAAATCCTACCAGTGGCTAGAAAAAGCAGGCCTGAAGGACAGCACAGAGGCTCTGATCATGGCAGCACAACAACAGGCCCTAAGCACCAGTTCTGGAGAGGCAGGGGTCTACCATAATAGGCAGGACCAAAGGTGCAGGCTGTGTAAAGATGCCCCTGAGACTGTGCAGCACATAATAGCTGGGTGCAAGATGCAAGCTGGAATGGCATATACTGAAAGACATAACCAAGTGGCAGGGATAGTGTACAGAAACATCTGTGCCACGTATGGGCCAGAAGTTCCCAAATCCCGATGGGAGACACCACCGAAAATGGTTGAGAACAACAGAGCTAAGATCCTGTGGGACTTCAAGTTCCAGACAGATAAGTAGCTGATGACCAACCAACCAAACATACTGGTGGTTAATAAGGAGCAGAAAACAGCAGTATTGATAGATGTGGCAATCTCAGCTGACCGTAACATCAGGAAGATGGAGCATGAGACCTACCAAGGCCTAAAGGAACAACTGGAACAGATGTGGAAGGTGAAGTCCAAAGTGGTTCCAGTGGTAATAGGAGCATTAGGTGCTGTGACTCCCAAACTTGGAGAGTGGCTCCAACAGATTCCACGCACAACAACAGAGGTCTCTGTCCAGAAATGTGCAGTCCTAGGAACAGCTAAGATACTGCGTAGAACCCTAAAACTCCCAGGACCCGAGATTGATCAGTTAATAGAGTTAATTTATATATAGGACTCTAGTCTACTTGGTAATGGCAAACCTACATTTTTTTAAATGTCTGCAATCTAAAAAAAAAAGGGTATATGAGATTTAAAGTGAAGTTTACATGTGTGGTTGCTCTGTCCAGAAATGGGCAGAGAAAGACTGAGAAAAACAGGGCAGGCTGAGAAAAACACATACCACCCCTGAAGTAGGGGAGGTGAGAGGAGAATTATTTATATATAAAAACATATAGTGTATTATCTTATTTGTATTACATATAGTGTATAAACTTATTTGATTTTGTAGACCCATCCTTTATACAGTGGTGTGAAAAAGAGTTTGCCCCCTTCCAGATTTCTCATTTTTTTCCATGTTTGTCACACTTAAATGTGTCAGCTCATCAAACTAATTTAAATATTAGTCAAAGACAACACAAGTAAACACAAAATGTGTTTTTTAAGTGAAGGATTTTATTATTAATGGAGAAAAAAAATCCAGACCTACATGGCCCTGTGTGACAAAGTGATTGCCCCCCTTGTAAAACATGACTTAACAGTGGTTCATCACACCTGAGTTCAATATCTCTAGCCACACAGCCATTTTTGTTTGACCTCACTTATATTGAACTAGATGCATTGGATAAACATCACTGAATTCACCACGATAATTTCTCTCCAGAAGTGAAGTCCAGTCCCCAGTCCAGAGGCAATGTACCAAGTACCAGTGAGTACTCAAGGGCTATACAGAAGGCCTTGGTGGATCATAATACATGCAGTCCCTGGTCTACCTAAGCCTATTTCAAGATGTGGCATTGGATAAGGGCTAGAATGTGAAGGTGACGTATAGTCACAGGGAGGTGCACACATCATCTGGTGCAACTTGATATTAAATGCAAAGGTCTAGACCATAGAAAATAGAAGGAGGTATTTATTCAGATGCTGGCAAACACAGGTAATGCCAACTTGCAAGAATAATATTGCTGATATTACTTTACAGCATTAAATTAAAGCTAGTGTACTGCTACAAATCGTCTCTCTTTATACCTGTCATATGATCTATCACACAGGATTTTAGCATGTATTCTTGCTTGCATGTTTAAAAAGGCATACCTAACTGTGTTTATTTATCTGGGATGCTTGAGCTTAAATGATATTATATCATATCTAAAGTAAACTTTTTATCATAGCACAGTAATATACCCAGTAGCAGCCTTTCTGAATAATAGTCTGTGGTTTCACCATCTAGCCAAAGTAGCAAGCCATGAACACTTTTTTTTTACTTTACTTTACCAGTGTTGTTTAGGCCCTCATTTTGCAAGTAGACAAATATTTTGATAGTGCCAGAACTATAATGAGTCTGATTTTGCCTATCTTGGTCTTTCTCCGTTATGATCAACTCCATTTCACCATGACAGGAATGACCACAGAAAAATATACAACAGGAAACATGTACTGAGTTCTTTTTTCCAATGTGAAATGAATATTACATAGATCATGCTGAAGTCTGAAGGAGACCATTTAGTTTTCTGTCAATTACAGATTAAATGAGCTGCCAGACTTATGGCAAAAAGTCGGTATGTAATTTGGCTGTGTGAGCTGGTGTAACCACGTATATATTTATATACTCATTCTGCATGTTTTGGCAAAATTTTAAACCAAAATTTCAGAATAACTAGAATATCAACTGACTATTCAGTTAGGTGAACTTCTTTTGGAAGCACTTCCTGTTTCTCAGGAAATGGTGTGTAATATATTATGTGTACATTTGAAAACTAAAGATATTAAAATATTGGTGGGTGATAAGAACTTTGGTTGTGACAAATAAAATGTCTTCACAATGTGTTTTTATAGAGAGAGATTGTGTGTACTGTGATATTAAACACATTTTGTCAGTGCTCTGACATGGCATGCCAAGTTATTTTATGAACCAGCCTTTAATCCATTTACTATTCTTCTTGCCCATCTCCCTGACAAACATATGATCAAACCAATAATAATCAACAGTAGGCAGTTCCTCACCATACGTTTCCTCCTCAGTTTGTTTAGAGCAGCATGGGCTACCAAGCTCAGAAGAATTAGTGCCATAAAATCCGTTATATGCTGGATTTTAAACAATGGACACACAGCAAACAACTTTTATTTGCAAAAGAAGCAAAGGCAAGTTGACAGATTGATGAAACACAGTGAAGTTGTTTAAACATGAATAAAGTACCCCAAAGACCATGCCAAAATCCAGATAATATAGGGAGCTCGCAAGGAAAGCATCACAGCTAGAAACAGTGTTCACGTTAACAAATGCACTTGAACAACAAACAAGTTGCATAAGTCAAACAAGTAAGCACTGTAAAGACATCACTACTGCTGTGCCATTTTACCTGGACAAGGTAAATATAACATTAATCAAAGTGGTGCAAAAACAAGGATTTAAGTAATTTTTAAAAGTCGTTGATCTTTGTTCTGAGTCACAAATATAAACACCAACATTCCTCAACTGAACAAACAATCAAGAGATAAGTGCAGTAAAAAAACAGAATAAAACTCAAATCACTTATTTTAAAATTTGAAAATGTAAAACTAACTCAGCTAATGTATTCAGTATTAAGCATATTTAAATATCACCTTTCCATTTATTCCCCTTTTAAATACTGACGTCATTAGCAGTACTCCTGCCTGTGTTCACCTGGTACATTTTTCTCCATATATTCAATTATAAGAGGGAAAAAAAGCATTCCATGTACAACCTGCTTCCTTTTTGCAGATCCTTCAACCTTATTGAAGGGGTATTCTCAAGTATTCTCATTGAAATTGTCTTTTCCAGTCTTCAAGAATAAGATGATATATTTGTTTAATGTTTTTTTAACTTACTGACCATTCATGCTACCAGCTTGTCAGTGGAAAAAGCAATATAAATATAATTTGTAAATATGCTAAAAGCTCCTGTTATAGGTTGCACATTAGAATCAGTCCTAACCAAGCCACAGGAATCTGCTAGGCACTGTTGCACACATTATAAGAACAAGTCCTTCTCTAGCCTTTTTTTCTAGTAATAATGGGCACCCTGTGTCAGTAAGGCAGTGTCAAAACAAATTTAGCCAGCTGATTAATGAACAGGAATAACAGTCTGCATGGATGGGACTGTGGCTTGCCCTCTTAGCTACTATTAACAAGCTCTGCGCAAATACTTCCTCTCCCAGGGCTCCCTTCATACTTCTACAACACTGTGTGCTTGTGTACACACCAGTAATTTACACAAGTCAACACATTAAAAGGTATGATTAACGTAGTCTTTGTATAATTTCTTACAACTCTATCATTTGAACGAAATCAAATGAATTCTCTTTTGTTCATTAGAATCATGGTGCATGAGGTAAAGTTGCCCCTCCAGCTCCACTGTGTCATATTACCAACCTATAGCAGTGTTGCCTCAATGTAGCATTGTAGTGTTATATTGAACAGTATATATAAAATTTATCCCTTAATTTATCAAGCCACGTTTGCCACATTTATCAAGAATATGAATTTTATGTATTGTAGCTCAAGTTTACAATTTTCTAAAACTATGTGCAGGCTTAAGTGTTTCAAGGCTTGCCAGCCTCAGTAGTAACCATACATACAGGCATATGCTAAGGTGGATGCTAATTAATGGAATATATTCCATTATATCCAATTATATAGAGTGTTCATGTGTGTCCACATATTCTTATATAAATGGGGTTTTTGTAGGACAGAGTACTACCTAGTTGGTGTGAAATTTCTTGGTTTACACTAACAGCTTTAGAACAGATGACAGACAAAGCATGTTAACAATCTCTGCCCTGTTCCCTGTGAGGACTGGTGCAGTGGACAGGCATGTGTTTTGGCAAATTACACTCTGCACCAATATCCAGAACATGTATTCTGGTGGGACATCAACAGTGTCTAAACAATTTAATAGGAATACAAGTGTATGTGTGAATACAAGAAGGCTTGGCAAAAGTAACGCGGTTCTCGACTAATGCTTTGAGCTGAAACAGAGTCCTTTTAAAACGGGCATGATTGTCTCTGGATTGGATGAACCAGCATCCAATTACTGGTCACCTGATGAGCCCGGGAGCATGTGCTCATGAGAACTCTAGTCCTCCGTCACTTGTGCCACAATGTGGAAGTACACACTTCCATGCTAGGTGCGACAGAGACATCAGAAGCACTACGCGCGCGGCCGAGTCTACCAGGAGCGTTTTGTGTGACATGAGGAGCAGGTCATGAAAGTCATCACACTACTATTTGCAGCCATATATTCTTGAGTTGGTTTGACAGATATATCTGTAGTTGTATCACCTTTCTGTTCAGGTTCTTAAGCTCAAAAATTTAGTATGCCTAGTTAGGTCTTATGTTGGAACCAGTAAGTAGAGGCAGGATGCATGTGCAGTTAAAGAGTTTTATTATCAAACAGGCAGAGAATTCCAAAAAGTGAATCAAAGACATAGTCCAAAGTACAGGCAAGGCAATTGGCAAACAAAATATACTTTGCAAAATCCAAAATTGCAAGAACCAGGAAACAAAAAAAAGGCAGACACAGGAACATACAAACAATACCTCACAAAGTCTGTGTGTGTGAGGAGTGCCTTTTGAACTCAGTCTGTAATCAGCCAACATGCAGAAAAGCTGCAGAAAAGCTCTGCAATTAGTTATGCGCATGTGTGGATTCTTGATCCACTCTGGGAGTTGAAATCTGGAAGTGTAGTCCATCACCAAGGAACCTGGAAGTAGCAATTCTGTTGTGCTGCATAGTGAGGCACACTGTGGATAAATTTGCACAATACTCCAAGTGAGAGGAATTCATGATAGAATCAGCCCCAAAGGCATTACTCCTGGAGCTCCACTCTTAGGCATGGACTTGTGCATGGGTAAGGGCCAAGAGTCAGATATGGGCAAGCTGTTCTTACAGGATCCAGCAGATGGATTGACGACATCATCCTCGAAGCAAACTGCAGCTTAATGATTGCACTTGCAAAAGAAAAACTATGCTCAAGTCTCATTGATTATACAGAGTGTAAGAAAAGTAAGGGTAATTATTTATATTCTCACTACCTGCTATCCTTTTGAACCGTTTGGTTAGTCTCAAGGTTTCTTTATCGTGTTGTCTCAGGGAGTTTTTCCTTGCCACCATTGCCTCTGGCTTGATCATCAGGGATCAATCTATAGCTATACTGCTTTGTGTCAATATCCATTATTAAAAGTGCTCTATAAATAAAGTTGAATTGATTTGAAATCAGACCCCAACAATGTTATTGCTTTGACCCAAGGAATTTGCTCCCACTTTGATAGAGGTGTGACCAAAAAGGAAGACATGACAGTTAGAAAATAGGGGTTCTACACACCTTCACATAAACAGATCTGCCTGATGCTTAGTTCTTTGTTCCCACCTCCCTAAAACATAGGTGCTTATGGTTTGCCTTCCAAAGACAGGCATTTCAATTCAAGGTCCTACCATTTGTGTTTCAAGCAGCCTTATTTTTACTGATGGCCAGTCTAATCATATACTGCTGTACTTGGATGACTGACTCCTATGTACCACGACCAATGATCAGGTCATTCAGGACAGGTTTCCCACTCGAATTCAGCCAAGCCTGCATGTGCAGCACCAGTTTCTGTTGAAGATGCTAGTGCTGATGCAGTATTTGCAGTGTTGCAGTAACAGAGAAATTTATTAGAGTAAAAGAAACCATATGCTTTTGAGAATTTAGTTAAGTAAACGTTAAGCATACATTTGCAAAAATGTACATTAAGTTAATATACATCAAGTACATGAACTAAGTATTTCTGCTTTGATATTATATACTACTGATTCTGATAACACTGTTTATTTTAATATAAACCTAGGGCTACGTCAAATGCAGAGGAAGAATCTCAACACATGAAATTTTGTATATTTAACACAATTACAGACTGAAAATTAAATCCCATTACAAAGTAACAATGGCTTGTGGCAAGCATTTTAAAATGGCACCTCTATCAAGGATAGACATAGTAAAATGGTTTTATACTGCCAACTTGGCACATAAATGCTTGTTGAGTATTTATGCTTGGCTTGGTGTTTCTTAGACAACACTTATCACAGCCACCTCCCCTGAGCCAGAAATTGATGAGCATCTATGGAAACAAGCATCCCTCTGGCTAAATCACACCTTATGGCCACTCTGCCACATGGACTTCAGTTATGCCCTAACATAACCACTGCAGCAACAACACCTCATAATTGGGTAGCTTCTGTGGAAAGGGATGTTAGTACTACAAAGCCAACCAATAAATATACTATATTAACGGATCATTTGGATTTCCACACAGAACTACAAAGATGGCTCAGAACAGAACAAAACAGAACACTGCAACTTTCTCTCCTCCATTACAAATAATCCATTGACCTTTTGAGTTGGAAATATGTTAAGCTTATTATGCTCCCATGTGATTCTGGTTAACTTTGAAAAACAAAACATTTCACAATATGTAATCCCATGTGGAAAAACTATTTTTAAGGCATAATATTTGAGGTATTTCCTCAAATATTTGTGATATTTGTTTTTTCCTTTACAGTTCCCATTCATAATGTCTTATATTGTACACAAATGTGTCAGAGATACAGTAACTTGCAGAGCCAAGGGTTGTATTCAAGGGACAGAATGAAACTGTAGGTATGGCTAAGCATGTCTGATTTTAATATGTAGAGCTATGTTTTTCCTGTGACATGCCAAAATCATCCCAAGAGGTCAGCTTTTCAGTGTTGTTATCATGTTTTTACCAGCAAATGTATTATAGATTCAGCAGGAATGTCAACTTGACTTGTAATGTCAATAAGACTCATAACATTCTCAAGAACAAACTTCATTTTGTTTAACCTTGAAGACAAGAGCCATAAGCACTCATGACTGCATCATGACTACATCATACAGTTTGTGTTATAGACTTATATGTTTAGTTTTGTAGCACTCTCTCTCTCTCTCTCTGTCTCTCTCTCTCTCTCTGTCTGTCTGTCTGTCTGTCTGTAAGTTAAAAAGGAATACACCAAATAGACTATTCATACACAGTTTATAAATATAAATTTGCAAGGTTATGAGGTCCAATGTTAGTACCAGCATATTGCAATATTTTGCATTCAAAAGGATAAAGCATGATTGTATGCTTTATGAAACAAATAACTTAGTCTAACTTAGTGAGGTCTGCCATCACTGATACTGCCAGAAATTAATATTAGCCTACTTAAGTTTGGCAAATTTGCATTCTTTTATTGGTCCTTTTCCTTTTTCCCTTAATTGCTCAAGAAGTGTTATATAATATATTTTATATATAATAATTATATATAATATAATATACTTTTTGGGTCAACTATGTAGGATTTAACTAATTGAATGCCCCTCCCTTACCCCTCCCTTTCCAACCATTTATTAGAATGTATGGTGGCCATCAGGTGCCCATAGCATACTTCCAAGTACTTGAATTTAAGCAAATACTAAGCATGCTAAGCATGATCCTCCAAATTTTGATTTCAACTTAAATTAAACTTGTTAGTCAGCAGAAGCAAACTTTTTTTTCTTACTTTCTCTTCCTTATTTGTCCTTGTCTTCCTTTCTTCTTCTTTGTCATTCTTCTGGTGGTTCCTTCTGGATTCACCCTGCCACTTGTAAAAATGCGAAATGTGGAAGGCACTCTCTAGAGCAGGGGTCACCAAACTTTTTGAAACTGAGAGCTACTTAAAGGGTACTGAGTAATACGAAGAGCTACCAATTTGATACACACTTCTGAAATAACAAAGTTGTACGGTTTACCTTTAATTATTATTATTATTATTATTATTATTATTATTATTATTATTAGAGATATTCATCTGTGTGAAGACACTGTCTGATCATGTTAATGATTCCTCACAATA
>JAQMYM010004470.1:0-13383 GCA_030014255.1 Parauchenoglanis ngamensis | reverse complement strand
ACATAATTCAGTATATGTGTTGCTTCATAGTTTGAGGTATTCAGTATTGTTTTATAATGTAGAAAACAAAAAAAAAGGAAAAACCTATGAAAGAGAAGGTGTGTCCAAACGTTTGACTGGTAGTGTAGATAAATGTATAGATAAATATAAGTTTATATTCAGAATTTATATACTTCTGTGAAGCTGATTTGTGACCATGTCTGTTGTTAAAAGCACTATACAAATAAAATTTAATTTAATTGAGTTATTTTAAAAAGCTTATGATCTTTAAATTTTGGGTTTACAAATCTTATATATTACTTATAAATGCTTTCTTAAAAGAGCCACAAGTCCATCATCCTCTGTGGTTGCTGGTTTTTTAAAGGAAAATCTAGCTAGGGGTAAAAATTTAAATTGAGACCATTTATAAGATTTTTGAGGGTGTTAACCAGTCTTTACAACTGCGGTGAGCAGAAAAGCATCTCAGAATGCACAACATATTGAACTGTGAGGCAGATGAGCTACATCAGCAGAACATTAAGTATCACTCCTGTTGGCCAAGAACAGAAGTCTGCGGTTACACTGGGAACAGGCTCACAGAAACTGTTCATGTAGACTTTGGGAAAAACAAATCTTCAAAAATCTTTAGGGTACGGATGTGAGACCACTCACAGCAAGAAAAAAATCACAGAGTTATAGCAACAGGTTGAAGGTAAGCCCAGGGTGAGAGGAGCCACAAAAATATTTCATGCACAAGCATCACATCAGGCAGCAGGTGCACATATACACAGCTTGACACAGAGCAACAGATTATTAGGTATGCTCTTATCTTACAGTGTTTTAAAGGGATGTATATTATGACAACATGCAAGAGGGGACTCTAGCAGGCCTAGCTATGACCAGAAGCATATCTAAAAGGGAGTGTCAGACACTAACATAGGCATTAGGTCCCATAAAGTGTCCCGCCAATAAAAAGGTTATTCCATATCTGGGGGGCTTTGTAGAAAAAAGCATCTTTCCCTGTTCTACACTTCAGTATTCTAGGTACTAATAAAGACCCTGCACCTTTTGATTGAATTAGCTATTGATGATCATAATAGACCAAAATTTAAAAGGTGCTGTGTGGAAAGACCATTCAGTGGTTTGGGGGTCATTCATAGTATTCTATAATTAATGTAAAGTTTTACTGCAAGCTTACAATCAATACTCCAATCTACAGGTAAAAGGATGAGATTTTTAAAAAGGCTATCAGTGTAAAGGCTATCCAATCTAAATTACTTCACCAAGGACTTTCATTGTTGCATATGATCTACAATGGATGAGTGCAAATGAAAAACCACCAAGAGGTTCTACATATTCAGAATGCTTATTTCTGCCTGCCTAAGGCCCTACTAGAGGTACTTCTATTTTGTCAGAATTAATCATGAGGTTACTATATATAGCTTTAGGCCCAGAACAAAGACTTGTGGATCATAAAATGTTTGTGTGCATAGAGAAGTCACCACTGACAATTGATAACAGCCAGTCAGATAACACCTGAACCAGGGAAGGCACATTCCCTTAAGAGTCCCATACAATGTTCTTCCCTTTCTAGAAGAATATTATTACTTTAACCAGTGCTTAAAGATTTAAAGTATGTCCCTATATACGTATGAGCTCAGCTGCGGTGCTACAACCTTTTCTAGGATCTTGGACTTCAAATGGCCTAAATGTTTCTATGATCTTGATATTGACCTGTAATTTGATAGCTGACAAGGCCAAGGTCATTTTTTTAAATCACTAGTTTGGTTACTGCTAGTTAAAAGATTTAGTCACATAACCAGTGCTAAGGGAGAATATATTATTGTAATAGAGTTTCAATTGATTCTGGTGGGATATTTTAAAGAAAATGAATTGGTAAGGGATCTGGTACACACATTTATGATGTGGCTTGTTATGCCACATAGGTATCCTGTTTTTGTACTTTATACCTTTTTTCTGTAGCCCCACCCATCTTGTGCAACACCTGATTGCCAAACAAGGTGCACCTGGACAGGTCATACCTGTATTAATTAAGGCTGTATTAATTAAGACTGTATTAATTAAGAATTTAAGATAATATGTTTGTCCCTTATTAGAGAAACACAAAAAACATGAATTAGAGATAAAGGATACATGAATAAGAATTAACACATATGAATGAATAAGGATAAATAAAGAGGCAAAATAAAGGATAAGAACATAGCAAATCCATCTACAAAAGTACAAAGGATAACAATCATGGATATTAGATTGTGAAGTTGCAAAGAAATGAATTAGAAGAACTACTGTATAACATTAAATGCCATACCTTACCAAAGCCTATCTAAAATGGGGACCACAGGAAGACCGATACAAGAGGATTTAAGTGTGTTGTAGAAGATCAGCAATGTACTGTACATGGAGGTAGTACATGGAGGAAGCAAGCATGGAGCAAGTACATGGAGGGCTTTGAAGATTATTATCAAAACATTGTACTAAATACAGAAAGATGCAAGTAACCATTGCAGTTTATATAGAAAGGGTGTGAAGACCAATAAAAAAACATTACAGTAGTCAAGATGGGAACTGATGAAAACATGTATTGTTGAATGTATGTATGTGTTGAATGTACAACAAATATGCAGGAAGGCAGTCTTGGCAAGTGAGCTAACGTAGGAATCAAAAATAAGTGAAAAGTAACAAAAAAAATATACCAAGACTATTGAAAGTCTGACAGCATTTAGCTTGTACTCCATCAATGTCAATACATAGGTCAGAATTAGCATGAACAAGAGATTTGGGACAAATTAATAGAAGTTCAGTTTTGTTCATTATGGTTTGAAGAAAATTGCAGTTCATCCAGATTAATATCACAGATATATCACAGACAAAGGTAAGTAAGGAAGGAGGAAGATGCAGGCCATGACAGCAAATTATATGACTTAGGAGCAATATATAAATTATTATATGGAGAGGCCCAAGAACAGATCCATGGGAAATGCCTTAAATGTGCAGTGGGGGATTTGTGCTGTTGAATAGTAATGAAGAGTTGTCTGTGTCTAAGGTAGGGCATAAAGCAAAGGAAGGTGGTCCCAGCAATGCAAATAACAGAGAGTTAGGTCAAAAAAAAATATTAAGGAAACTGTGTAAAATTTATAGCTAACATGAAGAAGAAGGAGAATAGTAAGGGCCCTGAGTCAGAAACAACAAGAAGATCATTACTGACCTTTAGGAGAGCAGTCTCAGTTCTATGGAGGGGACAGACTCCAGATCTGATTGCAGCAGTTTTTAGATCTAAGGCTACAGTGCTGTGGCAAGAGATGAATTGATTAGGTAAGAAGTAGGAGAAGAGATATTAGACTGATATACGTTAAACAAAGAAGTGCATTTCCTAATTAACTCCATGATTGACAGAGTGTAGGGGTAAAATCACTGAGAAAGTGAACAGGGAATTCAGAAAGAAAGTCCTGATGAGAAGTCAGAGGTAAGTTGGTAGGAAAAGTAAATGTAAATTAGCTCAATTTTATTTTCAATGAAATGTAGGAATGATTGACTGGTGGAGCCAGAAGAGCAAGGGGCATATGAGTTTATTTACAATAGAAAAAAGTATTCAAGGCCTACAGTATGAGCTGTAAATCACCGATACGGGTGGAAACTAACAGTCTATATGTACTCTCTTTACAGATTATTTATGTACATGTACATGAGTACATAATTCACTGTAATGTACATTTTGAAATATAAATTTAAATAAAATGAAATTTGAAATATAAAATGAAAATGTTCAACTTCACTACATTATGTTTTTAGCACTATTACAAAGAAAAACAAAACCTGGAATTCAAATTCAAATTAGGAGACCTAATCAAAATAAAGCGGTTTCCTGTTGAAAGTCTACCAAATGCTTTGTCAGCACCAATGATGTCTGAGACAGTAAAGACAGAGGAGTATCCTTAAATTAATCTATCAGGTGTCTTCAGTTTTAATGCTTCAAAGGAAACAGTGTGCTAATTAGCTGCAAATTGTACATGCCAAAACCAATGAGTATGTTGGCATTTTATAGCTCAATATCCAAGCTCAATACAGATAAGCCATTAGCTAGCTGAGTGAGTTAGACTAGCTAGCAACATCTTTTGATGGTTTACAGTATAAAAGCTATGCTGTAAAAGCCGTATTGCACTTAATATTCTGTAGTGATTGGCTGTTGTGTTAAATATATCTAAACTCTCCTATAGCTTATAGGTAACACTCAGGATAATGTAAATGGGGTATCTTTGCTGGCTATAGCTAGCTTATAAACTTAGCAAGCTACTGAAACCCCAACAGTATTTAGCCAGCTGTCTAGCATTACTTTTCTTTATATTGTGTTGATAATCAAGGTGATGGCCACTTAAGTATAGCTCACAACATAAATGTTCAAAATTATAATTTTAAAATAAAAAAGTAAGACAATTCAAAATTGCATTCTTCAGATATAGGACATTTCTGGATGCCAATTTACAGTTACAAATAATACAGTATTCATGTCATTCTTTCCCCCGACAACTTATTACATTTTTTTCTTGATCATTACTTTCACTTTTGCTCAAGTGAATTATTACTACAGTAGCACTACTTTTACTCAAGGCAATGTGTTTTGCACTCTGTTCACCTGTGATTATGGAGGAGAAATGAGATTAGCAGACAGCATTTAGAGCAGACCTGTATGTCAGCAGGTGGTCAGTGGAGGCCATGGTATGAACATTAAGGCTGTTTTTGTAGTGCCGCTCTCAGCTGCCCAGTTGTTTTCAAGGCCTGTAGCTCAGGAGTGAACCAAGGGGAGGTGGGTGATGAAGGTACAGAGCAATATTCTAGGCAGCATGCACATGAAGAGATTTAGAGATGGTGTGCTTTTAGCTAGAGAGGATCTTATTTGGACATACTAATTTAGTAGTATCAGAAAGTGATAAAGCTTACATAGAAGCATGAAAAATTCTCCTGAACAACTGACTTAGGGTAGCAATAGGATATTTTAATTCTACATTAGAAAGTTTAAAGCTAACATACCTGCCTTAAGTGGAAGGCCAGGAAGAT
This sequence comes from Parauchenoglanis ngamensis, assembly GCA_030014255.1. Classification (NCBI taxonomy): domain Eukaryota; kingdom Metazoa; phylum Chordata; class Actinopteri; order Siluriformes; family Auchenoglanididae; genus Parauchenoglanis; species Parauchenoglanis ngamensis. The sequence goes on along the minus strand of JAQMYM010004470.1, from coordinate 8,331 downwards.
AAGGAGAAAGAAATGGAAGAGAAGAAGATTGCATTTCCTGACCAGGAGAGAGAAGGGCAATATCAGGTGTGAGCACAACTGAGAGTTTTAATAGAAGCTAGCAATAAAATATTCAAAAGTGCATAGACTTAAAGTACATAACTTCATAAGTGTTCTAAAAACAAAATGGGTAACAAAAAGTATGTCTCTGCACCCTAAAATAATGTCTATATTATGACATTATTGGTCAAAATTGGTAATATGTTAATTTAGTTAACACCACACAACACTGTACACTCATTCTTGGGAAAGATAGATAAGATATTTTCCCTCTAAAAGCAACTTTGTTTAGTAGGAATTTCTTTTAATATCAATATATATTTTCCTCATAGCTCAGAATGTCTCCTTTTTTTCCTCTGTGTTCCCACCTGCTATTTAAAATACATTGCATAACTTTTCTACACGTTTACATCTATTGCCTTTGATTATGTTTAAATCTATTGTCTGCCATATACAAATACTGTCTGTCAGCATCAGGTTAGGCTGTTTAAATCACTGATGCATCTATTACATTTGCCTCCAGACTATGAATTGATAGTTTGACTTTCAATTCATGTGACTTTGAGCCAGACTTGGTAAAGGGGCTTCTGTAGAACACTTGCCAGACAGCTTCATATGTAACATATAGGTACCCAGAGTGAGTAGATTGCATGGGCTCTATGCAGCGACAGCGTTATAAAGCATTTTCTTTTATGAATTACAGGCAAGTTTGTGCAGAGTAGTGTGTCTCCTATTTATATCATGTTACTGATCTGGCTCCAACATGAAAGTAAAAACCTCCCACAAGCTTTCTAAAAAAAAATAATCAGTAGGCCTATTTGTATATGTTTAGAACAAATTATCTGCCTTATCTATATGTATTCATATTCAGTTACATCCCTAAATGGTATTTTAACTAGTATTTTGTTTCTATCTGTCCATGATATCTTGAAATTAGTTGATTCTATCTTTCTGATACTGAGAGTAAAGACAGGAGTAGTGTGTATATATCAGTGGTGGTTGAAACAAGGCTGAGACTTTTATATAAACATTTTTTGTGTATCCATCCAAGGATAGATCCAAGTGGCTCCATGCTGGCTACCATTCAGAGAAGTTTTACCAAACTTTCATAAACATCATAAACAGATTAGTTAAAGTCTGAACACTAACTGAAAGGCTTTTTAGGGGGGGAAATATGGTCTCTGCTGTAGTCTTCATTATTCTAGGTAAAGATAAAAAAACTGCACTTTTGATTGAAGCAACTCATCATAGAACAACAGTTTGTCAGGTAGTATGGATTAAGACTAATCAGTTCCAATAAGTAATTAGTAGTATTTTATAATCAATGCAAAATTTAATGGGAGTCCGTGTATTGTGGATCAAATATAGGTAAGGACTGGCTGCTGCATTCTGGCCCAACTGGAGGTTATTGCAATAGTCCATAGATGTTGTAATAATTACAACAAAGCCATTCACTGCTGCCCAAATTAGACCCTCTCTACCTGCAAGTACGTCATCTCTAAATCTCTCCATGTGCATGCTGTCTAGAATATTGCTGTGTACATTCCACTGCAATATCCCACTGCCACTGTAATCCTGGAGATGCTTGAGAACAAAATAAAGAGTAGTGCCCCCAAGAAGAGCACGGTTGGAAGCCAAGATCAGGGAAGCCTGGAGGGACATCAGCCGGCTCACAGAAGTGCAGAAGGAAGTCCTGAGAGACAGGTCCTGGGTGATGAAGAAGTACCACATGATGTCCATAAGTGAGACTCTGGAGACTGCCAAACAAAAACCTAAGAGAAGGCCACAGCAATTTCCCAGAACAAGAATTAGTCACCATCATCAAGGCAGATATCCAACAACGAGTATCAGGAATAAAAACTGGACAACATCTGAACCTGGCATGATACACGCCTGCTGGTTGAAGAAACTAACGGCACTCCATGATCGACTGGCAGCCCAAATGAGTGAGCTGCTTACAACAGGCACTCACCCAGACTGGCTAACACAGGGTAGGACAATCGTGATCATGGTAGATCCCCAGAAGGGCCCATTACCATCCAAATAAAGGCCTTTATTTGGACCAGCACCAACACCAGAGGATCAAAGCAACAGCTACTGGTTGATAGAGCAATCACCAAAAACTTTAAGTCTAGGCAGACCAACCTGAGCACAATACAAGGCTAAGAAGGCACTGAAAAACCTCATCAAGAACTCGATCCAGCTGTGGAAGACAACACTGGGAGCCAGTTTGAAGGCCAGCGCACAAGTCACTATAAAATGCAGTATATACCCAGGTGATGCACCGTCCCTGCTGCTGTTCTGCATAGGCCTGAACCCCATCAGTCACATTATTACAAACAGTGGATATGGATACAGGTTCAAAAGATGAGTCAGCCACTTCCTGTACATGGATGACATCAAGCTGTATTCCAAGATTGAGCGAGACATTGACTCACTTATCCAGTCATTAACAATTTACAAACTGATAACAATCAATCAGATAAGACCTGAGCCAGAAAAGAAAAGAACCATTGACTTGAATAAAATTTTTCCCTTAATGGCAAAAACATTTTTTGTCTAGAAGAATATTATGATTTATGGAATTAAAAGCTGCACTTCAACAAAAGCAATTACACACAACTGTGATCAGCCTCCAGCAGACAGTAATTGAAGCCAACTTGCCAAAAGGTATGACCTCAGCTGCACTCTGTCTTGCTGAAATATTAGACCAAATTACAGGCAAAGTTATATTCTTTGTCAATAAACATGGTAGAGCTTACCCTTCCAAAACATCCCAGTTGGGTTACTAAAATGGCATCTTTTTGTAAAGCATTTCAAAAGGAAAAAGTCTGAAGTAGCCTGAAACACCTAATTTTGCCACAGCAATGGACCTGCAATGTTAGTATGGTCAGCTTCCTACTTCTATGTGTTTCTTAAACCAATGTACTAGAAAATCTGCACCAAAAGTCTACCTCTATTGAATTGCTAGAAGGGAAATAACGATTAAAATATTTAATAAAGTTTAGAGGGCACTGTGAGTCAAATGAACATATTTAGCATGGTGTTGTAATGGCAGAATACTGTGGTTTTGTTTATGACCATTGTGGATTTGTTACAAATAAATCACAATGGCATATACTAGCTAAGAGCAAACATATCCCCAGTCTTTGATCTCCTTCGACATTTGTTGATTACGACATCCTTCTTGGTAGCTATGCCAGAAACAGTGCATGCTAGACTTAAGTAAATTTGAGATTTATAGTGGCTAAAAGTGTGGCTTATAATTTATGACATCATTAAATGCTACATGGAACAATTTTGACTTGTACAGGTCATTGCAAATATTATTTTTTGAAAAATTGGAAAGTGAATCCTTAATCCTAGATCAGCATCTAAGAAGTAACATATAAAAATTTGCTATATTTGTTTCCTTCAACAAGATGACACAACAAAAAAAACAAATGCCTACAAATCTGTATGCTCCCCTACTAGAATGCCAAATTAAACTTCAGCCTATGGTGCAGGTATTTGCTAGTTCAGCGTTTATTTATCACTAGGAAGCCTTACCAGCCACTGCCTCTCACCAACCGCACTCATTAATACTAAATAGCAAGTCAAAATTATACAACACGATACCATTGTGTAGGTGGGATGCTACTGCATACTATAAAGCTATTGGGAAATCCCTGCATAATCTTGACAGTCATGTTCATGTTTTCATAATTCTTTATCACATAACTTTTTCACCACAGCCAAGCGAGAATTTAGGCATTCAGGTTTTTATGTGGAAATTGTTATTATTATTATTATTATTATTATTATTATTATTATTATTATTATTATTATTATTTCTAAACTTTTTTGCATTTTTGTGGTGCTTGGCATGCTTGAAAACTCATTTAAATTGTTATACGCATCAGAAGTGCTGATCATCAGGGTCTGGCAATTTAACCTATAAACAGCAAATTTGGTAGGTCTTAGGGTCTAAATTTCACAATCACATCCATTAACTCCAACCAAGAGGAAGTAAATCATTTTAGATTTAATGCAAAAAATGCTAGTCCAAGTACTTCTGAAAGAGCTAGGTATTTAATCGTCGTTTGAAGACACCCAGTGACTCAGCTGTCCGGACATCTAGGGGAAGTTCATTCCACCACCTAGGTGCCAAAATGGAGAACAGTCTAGATGCATGTCTTCTTTGGCTCTTGAGAGATGATGGCACCAGTCGAGCAGTGCTGGAGGATCGGAGGGTGCGCGGTGCTGTGCAGGGTGTGATAAGTGCTTTGAGGTAGGAGGGTGCTGATCCATTTTTGGCTTTCTAGGCAAAACTCTTTCGTTTACTCTTATCTAAGATGAGTAAGGAATGAGATGTTTGTGCATACATTTCCAAGGATAGAATTCATGGATGGTCTACTGAGAGGCATGTGTGTATGAGTGAGAGTAAGAGAATAAGAGAGAGTCAGAGCGAGGTATTTCTTTGGAAATGAGGGGGAAGTACTATCATTATTGTACACAGCCTGGTGTTTTTTCCAGTTGTGTGTGTGGGCTTACTCAGTAGGCTTCTGGATTCTTAACTGAATATTTATGTACATGTGTGAGAGTGTATGAGATGCAAAGTAAACATCAACTATTTTCATTTAAACATGAAAAGAATGCTGATTGAATTGAGCCAGTTCTCCCATTCACCAGGTACCCACTGGGACCAGATTCAAAGACTAATGATTAAGTGATGATTAAATGCATCCATTACCATACTTGAATTAAAGCATTTGTATTAAGATGAGGAAAATGCTGAGCTATGTTCATTACATTGAATCTCTAATAGGGTTGTAATAATGTGTCAGTCTTTCTGCAATGATTGAATATTGTTTCCCTAAATCCGAGCCATTAGATATAATTGTTCTCACCAGAATACACCACTATAGGAAATACATACAGAGACTTTAAAATAATGAAATAGTACAAAGCAAATTATTTTACCAGAATATAAAAAAATTGCCTGTTTTTTCCTGTTCTTAACTAACCCAAAATAATCTTCTGCTGCTGTTGTGATGTTGTCAAATTTGGGCTTCTGGATTGGAATCAATAATATCCTATTTCAGAATTTCTGGGATTTATTCCAATGCTATAGCTAAAATCTAATTTAAATTAGTAAAAAAAAAACATTTATTATTTGTATTATTATTATCACTGTGACTGATATGCTGTCTCAGTTTGTGCTATACAGAATCCTACCTACAGTTCAACAGTGTGAAGACAGAATGATGATATTGATTATACAAAATAATTCCAGTCTCAGTGTACTGAATTAAAATTATTAGTTGAAAGAAGAGGGAAAAAACAATGCTTTGTGTTAGAGGTCCAATAACTGTTTGGTAGAACATAATATTTGAACATATAAAAACATATATGAATATATGTATGAACATATAAAACTTAGACCTTTTGTGCAGTATTGTAGCCAGGTTTGTACAAAGTAGATCTGGGCAAGCTGTTTACATGTGCATCTAAGTTGTATGAGGTGAAAATGTTTATTACACAAATTACCCCACTTTGGTTTGGCAGTTTATTATTCTAAAGCAGTTTGTAAATGTAAATTTAACTGCACTTGTGTACTGGTGTAATGCAATTGAGTTTTAAAATTGAATGTCACTTTATCGTACACTGAATTATTTAAAAAGTCTCATAGATTTTTAGTCTTTTTGCACACATTGTGACTGCTATGTTTGCTACAAGATACACTATATGGTCTAAGGACAAACTAATGTGCCTAATTTAATGTGAAAAATAAGTGATGTGGAGCTTGAGACTGAGATTTGTACTGCAATACCGCTGCCAAAAGTGGGCCATAAATGCAGTACAGAAAACTATAGACTAAAAAAAAAAGAAAAAGGAAATATCTGTTTTATTGGCTAATTATTGGAAGCTTTAGGTTTTAACCGTTGTTAACAATTTGGGGTCGTGAGAATACATAATGACAAGTTACCACATTAATGGGACCTGTTTCATCCTCTCTCTTTACACAAACACCAGTTGCGCTGCCACTTGGCCCAAAAGCATTAGCATTAGCATGTCATTTAATTTTTTGTACCCGTGTGTGATTTGTGTAATTTCACCTATGTCCTGTTCTATTGTTGTTCCAGTCAGTATATTTATACTGCAATGGTTTTGGTTTTGATACAGTTACATGATGTGTTCCATGGGTTTCCTTACTCTTCTCTTTTTTCTAGTATATCCAAATTGTGTTGCAGTTATCTTCTGGTTTTTCCCCTAGCCTGTCAGTGTTGATGGTGATACTATATTTATCAAGATATTCTAAAATGTCTGAATAAAGAGACTGCAAAGAAAGGCATGTTTCACTGACTGTGATTCTGGAATAAGCTACTGAAATATTATCTGGTTGTGCTGAATGCATTGCGTATTATCTGTACCATGTTTGATTGTTGCAGTGGTTGTCCATTATATACTTCTTATAGTTATTAGCCTTTTTGCTCACTTGAATTAAATGGGTCTAATTCAAACCTTAACTAATCGCAAAACAAGTAGGCCCATAAATAATGTAAACTACTAATGTAAGCCGAATAATATCGTACCTATTTGAATAGTGAACCTAATATTTTAATAGTTCATAAATAAATCTGTATTGGGTCTATGGCAATTTTCTACAGATAAAGTGTCCTGTTGTGTTTATTTCTTTATAACATGTAACAGTAAGTAATACATGTCTCTAAATGCTTGTGATGGTGAAATAGAGGTTAAATTAGTCAGATTTAGCTCTAAGCTAATACAGCTTATAGGCCAGTCTGTGTAAACATTCAAATGGTTGCATTAAAACTGCAGCGTTTAACTCAGAGTCTCTACATTCAATGTAAGCTATATCTAGAGACCCTATTAGCGCTCAGCTATGGTATGTAAACAGGCCAATCAGATTGCCACTTGGACAAAACAACATATATACAGTATAAATGTCATTTATATGTGAATAGTACAGCAGTACAAAAACACGTTTTACTGCAAGATTATGATTTTTTTTATTCCTCTGACTTCCAATAATTGCTAAAACTTAAGAATGTCAGAAAATGTCGTATATAATGCCTTCTAAACACATATATAGCCAACTCTGTCACATTACCTATCCTGTCTACCACAGTGGTGTTAGTAAAAGATAACTGCACTCTAAAGAATTGCTTAGAATATTCTTAAATCACTTTAATCTATTCATATGCACTCACCAGCCACTTTACTAGGAACACCTGTTCCCCTGCATGCAATTATCCAGCCAGCCTGATGTTAGCCTCTCATCAGCTGACTGATTCTGAACCTTATGTTATAAAGCATGCCATAGCATTTTTTAATTCGTGAAATACAACTGAAATATAAATTTGCAACTTGTTCTACTTTTTTTTTATTATTATTAAAAAAACATTACACTACATATGTACGGTAACAAGAAAGCATTGATTCAGAGATTTGACAAGCAGGTAATTCAATTATCAAACAATAAAACACTGTATGGTAAGATAATAATGATAATTTAATTATTGGAACTATTTCGCAATGTGACAGTTAATTATTATAATGACAAATGTGATAGTTTTTTTATTGAATGCAAACTTTTCTACATTTTCCATTTTAATACAGGCCAAGTGCTGCTTGAAATCAGACAAAAGAAAATAGTGAAAAACTGTTATTCAAGAGCTCCACACCTTCCAATAATCCTCATTATATAAAACAATCAAGTAAACAACAGACTCTGAACAGTGAAACTATATCTTAATGTTACAGCCATATTTTAATGTTTTATTATAACAAAAGAATCTTGGACATGAATACAAAGAATTATATACAAAAAGAGAAAACCTAAAATACACTTACATGAAATCATTTTGCATCAGCAAGCTGTCTAAACTAGATAAACACAGCGCTCAAATTGTTTACTTCTGTAGTTTGATGATGATCCCAGCTCATGACACGAAAATAAAAATTTATTAAATAAAAAATATATAAATTATTAAAATGTGGCCACAATTTAACTAAAAGGAGGGAATGAATTATTAAAACATTGCCACAATTTCACTAAAACAAGGGGACAAATAAATGAGGGAACGATTTAGTAAAATGTGGCTATGATTTACTAAAACAAGGGAATGAATAATAGATATTGTGGGAACAGTGTAGTAAAACATATCCATGATATACATATGTATACTAGTTATATGGCATGCCATTTATATATACATATATGTATATATATATATATATATATATATATATACATATATGTATATATATATATATGTATATATGTAT
>JAQMYM010004469.1:0-13384 GCA_030014255.1 Parauchenoglanis ngamensis | reverse complement strand
CCGTTCGTCTTGTCTCTCCGACATGTTGATATAGCGGAGGCACCGCCCCATCCGACGTCTGATTCGCCCGTGCTGCCGTCAATCTTCATTCTCCACGAATCACTTGAAACAATCAACCACACGTGCAGTCTACAAGCACGTAACACCTTGGCAGACCTTCCAGGAGTAAGGCTGTTGCAGCATCAACGCAGCTTTATCTCCTGTACATTGTGGAGTAGAAATCAACAGCATGGCGTCGCATCTCAGCACTGTTGGTTGTAATTGTACCATCCGGAAGACGCAGACATGTCATTAGTTTGCGCCGTGTTGTAGATTTCTCTAGATTGAAGAAAAAGGCACTCGGAGCATCCATATCTTTCAATGTTGTAAAACGAGATCTCACTAAAGCCCCTTTTACTTTTTCCCTTATAAACAGAGCCAGGGTATCCTTCTTTTCTTTTAAAACATTGTCTAAAGCAGAGCTGTTTGCAGTCATTTCTTGTTCAAGAGCATTAATGTCCTCAAGTTCTTTAATAATGGTTTTTGCCTTAGCAGAAGTGTGTTGCTGAAAAAGGGCTGAAATCAGAATTTTTCCAACCTCCCACCGTTGTTTTAGATTTCGAAATTCTGCTTTTTTTTTGTTCTCCAAAGCTCCCAAAAAGAAAGAAAATTCTCACAAAAATTGCAATCTTGCAACAGTTTAACATTGAAATGCCAGTATGAGCTAACCCGTTTAGCTGATGAAACATTTAGAGAAAAAGATATTAAATGATCTGTAAAACCAACAGGACTGATGTTACAGTCCATTACTCTGCTCCTATATTCATTGGAAACACAAAATCTATCCAGTCTGGCTGCACTGACCTGATTGTTCACCATTTTCACCCAGGTATACTGTCTGGTATTGTCATTTTTTTGTTCTCCATACGTCAAATAAATCATACTCGTTAGTTAATGTAGAAAGGCAAACTGTTGACCGTTAATGAGGTTCTGCACCTGTTCGATCCCTTAGAAAATCTATGGTGCAGTTCCAGTCACCTCCCAGAATAACACAGCTGTTTCCATCACATTACCTAAGAGTACTCCTTAACATTTCAAACATTTCAAACCTTAACACCTCTATATGTGCCTGTCCGGTGTTTGGGCCATACACATTCACAAGGGTAAAATTAAGCCCTGCAATAACAGCTTTAATTAATAATACCCTGCCTCTATTTCAATTGTAGATAAAGCATTCACAGTTAAATTAGCTGAGAAAAGGATTGCAGTTCCTGCACTGACATTTGTCCCATGACTGAAAAAAATCTGTCCCTTCCACCACAGACCCCATTCTACTTCATCCTCACTGTTGGTGTGTGTTTCCTGCAGAAAAATCACCTCTAATTTTCTTAACTGGACTACTTCTGAAACCAAGGCTTGCTTTCCCCTCAACCTCCCACCATTTATGTCGAAAGCCAACCCTTAAGGCTGTCATGAGGATGTATAGAAATGAACGCAAAAGGACAGTATGACCGAGATGATGAGAGAAAGACACCCTGGGATCCATAGTTATCTTTTCAAACCTCTCCTTCTGTCTAATAGATGTTACCAACTTTTTGAGGCCCTATCTTTGTTTCGCTTAGTACGGAAATATCTGCCGTTTTCTGCAGATTGCATAAATGTTTCATCTGCAAGAAAATCTCTTAATTTGACCTGTTTCCTAAACGTACCTACTCCAAGAAAAATAGGTTCTTGGATGATATCATCTGAGGCACTTTGTGATCATTCAGCTTGAAAAAGGTCTGTGCTCTTGCCATCATCATCTACCTCCTGTGTGTCTCCTGCATTGTTGCACTATAGCTCACTCTCTTCCTGCCACACGTAATTCATTAATGTTTTCTCCTATGGTTTGTGAGCTATCAAGACCAATCTGTAAATCGGCTCTTATCGTTGTTGTTTCATTGACTGCCTGGTTTCCAGTAAGTTCTGTGTTCACCTTTTCTGTTCCCAGTGTAGTTGCCTCAGATGATAGCGGCACTGCAGGAGTCTCGGATGATCCTGGTGTCGTTGTCTCTGGAGCAGATTCGGTCACAGCACCTGTAGAATCCTGCGCGTCCTGTTCCTGAGCCGAGGTGTCGTTAGTCGCAGGACCATTTGCTTCATTGCTGGCGACCCCTCAGGCCGCGGTTTGTGTGGACATGCGATCTTTGTGTCCCACATCCCCACACTCAAAACTCCGCAGGTTACCGGTGGTTGCATAAACTACAAACGTTGTTCTTTCCTGTTTAATGCGGAAGGAGATGAGTGAGTGTGTATTCGACGTTAGGTAACTTGTAGGCCTGACGCCTAAAGGTCGTCACGTTTTAATTCCACGTTTTTACACCCTAAATAAATAGGTTGTATTTTGCTTGCCATTTTACGGAAGCGCAACAGTTCTGCTTCTAAAGCCTCTTCCGGAATGAATGGTGGTACGTTTGAGATGGTTATTTTAATAGAGGGAACATAAAGCAGCATCACACGAACGTAACTGTCCCTGATTTCGAGTCCGCTCTCAACAAGGTCGTTCACCAGGTCTGTTTCTTTAACAAAGACAACGACTGCCTTGTACATTCTCGAAGCTGATCGTATATTTTCATGTCCTATTTTTTCGCCTACAGCTAAAAGAACGTCTTCGACTCTGACCCCCGGTTCAGGTGCACACCAGATGCCATGCCACATTGATAAGGACGGCGTCTCTGAAGGAGACACCAACCCTACTGAAATTGTCCCTCCAAAAAAATACCCAAGTATTCCTTAAACTACCCTAACGTAAACCTGTATATTAAAGAAAATAAATATTCAACACGTGAAATGAGGGGGTAAAGAGAAGAAAAAAGAGGGAGGAATTAAACAGCAAAGTTTCACCACGAACACGCTCGTACTCTCTCACACCCCGCTACCCAGCATGCACCGAGAGAGAGAGAGAAAAGAAGTTACAATAGCTTCACTTTCAGGGGAAAAAGTACAAAACTGTACTGTTACCTTTTTAAAATATGTTTTATGAGTACAGCTTTAAAGGTCCACTATGTAGGATTTAAAGGGCTCTATTAGCAGAGATTGAACATAATATTCATAAGTATGTTTTCATTAGTGTATAAATATCTGTAACAATGAACCGTTGTATTTTTCTAAGCGTAGCATGAGCCCTTTATATCTACATAGGGAGCGGGTCCACCTCTACAGAGACGCCATGTTGCGCTGCTACAGTAGCCCAGAACGGACAAACCTCTAGAGAGCGCCTTCCACATTACACATTTTTACAAGCGGCAGCGTGAATCAGGAAGGAAGCACCGGAAGCACGTCAAAGAAGAAGAAAGAAGAGGAATCAGTGTTTGCTGGAGCTGGAGAACAAGTTTGTGAAGCCAAATTTTTTAAAAATGGAGGATCGTACTTATTATTTAGCACAGAAAAAGCGAGAGTGCGAGTGTAAGTGTTGGAGAGACACTTTGTGCTCCTGATGGCCACCGTGCGCACTAATACACGCTTGGAGAGGGAGGGGTAAGAGAGCCCCCCTCTCTTACCCCTCCCTCTCCAAGCGTGTATTAGAGCGTATGGTGGTGTACGTTCAGGGGGCTGAATCACACACAGTGGAGCTTTAAATGTAAAAGAAGGGCATGAAAGGTGAAAGTACAGATCTTTCTGAGGATGCAATTCCAGTAACATGATCATCTTTTCTTTTAATACACTTCCACCTCCAGTTATAACAGAACAGCGTATTTCTGTACGAGTTCAACAACTCTGGAATAAAGAGGGATCAGAGTCCGTGTCATTAAGCCTCTGATCACTGGGCATGAACCCGACCTTGAGGCAGATGCATGACTCCGGTGCTGAGACATGAAAAGAATTCTCCTAACAGATACTCCTTCACTGGATACGACAGCAGACATGATAATATGGGAAGAAGACCAAAGATGGTGGCTTTGGCTTTTTCAGGTGAACAGCTGAGGGAGAAAAAATAAAAAGGTGTGTGAGAGAGAGCTGGGAAAACTGTAATTACAGGATTAGTGTTGCTATAGTTACAGTAAGTAAGGAGTTTCAGTGCGAATAATTATAGAACACCTTAACAAGCGCACATGTTTAAGGAAGAGTCATTATACTGTGTGTAATTAATCCTAAGTCAAACTGAGGCCGTGTTACCGGCAGCGCTCAGCGAGCCTCTGTGTAACAGACTCTTTCTTATGCAGCTGGGTGGCGATGTGTTGTTCACTGAACACGCGCCTCTCCAGCCGGTACATCAGCGCAGGGGAGGACTCAACATCGCCTTTCACATCATCCATCTTCCACTTCCTGTTTAAAAAGAAAAGGAAAAAAACATGAGATGATTAAAAAGAAAAAAAACATTGGGGGGGGATATGGCATTCATGTCATCGTGGTAATTGAAGATGTTTCTACGATTAACAAACAGGTTTGCAAACAAGCAGTGACAAAACTGTGCGGTTGTTCTTTCTAGCTTTAGGCCTGTGTGATGTGATGTATTAACACCGTGATCATGTACCATTTTGTCATTAACCCTTTAAAAGCAACTTTAGTCACTTCTATCAGGCGGACTAAGGCAGCGCCATGCCGCGAGCTGAGATAATATCAGACAGCAGCCAGCCTGTAACTACACAAGCCTGTTAATCGCAACCGTCAGGTTTGCTAGGTTTCAGCAAAAAATATCCAAGGCCATGTATTTTTTTTATTGTCTTCAGCATTTGCGTGGGAATTGACAGAGCTGACAGTGGTGCGCACGCATTGCTCTACTGTATTCACATTATCCTTCCCATAATCCTCCTTTCCTCTCACAGTAATGGGTCCTGATGTCACAGGCACTCTGTCTGCACGAACATCTTTCCTCTGGTTGCCAGAGCCGGTGTTTTTAGAACTCGATTGGATTAACTTCTGAGTATTTTGCTTGTTTTTACACCCGATACTTTGATCCAAAATGATCACAATTTGCCATAAATGAATTTAACAAATTACTCCATAAACGTCACCCTGGCAACCCTGAATCAGAGCATCAATTAAACAGCTTCAATGTTGAAATGCTTATGCTACCAACAAAAGGTTTCCATATTATTATTAGAAGTTAATAAAGATTATTTATTTACACAATTCTTTTCTAATATAAACAGCTGTTCATTACATTCAAAAATGCTGGTTGTTGGACAACGTTTAATGACAACAAAGATGTCCTGAAGAACTTCCTGTTAAAAAAATATTTTATTTTAACATGGTATAATTAGGGTGAAAGAAGGAAAACAAAGTTAAAATGTCTGTGAAATAGATGTGGTACATAAAAGCACAATATTTAAAATAATATAAAAGCAGCAGGAAAAAAATTATACTTAATGTGACAAAAGAAAGGTAAATATTAAAGGTAGTTCTAAAAATATTTAGAGCTGTTTTTGCTTGCTTTTATTACAGCAGTGACCGATGGAGTCTGAGAAGTCTTTTAGTTTAAACAATACTCACATTCACTGCCTGTACCTCTGTCTGCTGCCAGCGTGCTTTCTTCTTCTGGATCACTTTACTTAAAGTGGTCAGGAAAAGACAAATTAGTAATTGAAAGGATCAGGAAGTGTGTGCGCTGTAATTCTGATCCAATGTTCTGAATCCTATATCAGTACAAATGCCAGCAACTAAGTAAAGTAAAATTATCTGAAGAATACAATTGTATTCATATTTACTTATCAGTCAGTCAAGAACTGATTTGGCTCTCCTGCCACTTAGACAGAAATGATCAATGGGGAAAAGGAAAAGATGATTAGGAACAACTTTTCCTTTAAGCCGTGCATATTGTGCTGACATCCAGAAACTTTCATTTGATCACTGTCCTCAGCTCAAAGTTTATACATTCATTAATAAACAGGTTAATTGCTAATTAGAAAGATGTTCACAAGCAAGGGGAGAGGTTCAGCACTTTGTGAAAAACTATATTCTGACAATTTAAGATCAGCGCTTCTCAAAGTACAATTGCAAGGAATTTGGGGATTTCACCATCTACAAGCCATATCATCATCAAAAGAGTCCGAGAAACCTGGTGAAATCTCTGTATGTAAGGGGCAAGGCTGAAAGCTAACACTAAACGCTGGTGACCTTCGACCCCTCAGGTGGCACTACATTGAAAACCTACATGATTGCATAATGGATATTACTACATGGGCTCGGGAAAACTTCAAAAAACCATTGACGGTAAACAGTTCATCGTTGCTTCTACCATGCAAACCAAAAGCCATTTATCAGCAACATCCAGAAGTGCCACCAAATTCTCTGGGCCCAAGGCCATCAGAGATGGAGTGACATAAAGAGGAAAAGTGTGCTGTGGTCTGATGAGTCCACATTTTAAATTGTATTTGGAAATCATGGACACTGTGGGGAACATCCATCCCCCACAAGGATCATCCAGATACCAGCACAAGTCCAAAAGCCAGCATCTTTGATGGTATGGGGTGTGTTCGTTCCAATATCATATGAAGGCACCGTTAATGCTGAAAGGTACATACAGGTTTTGGAGCAACAAAAAGAGTAGAGTTCACCTTTGGAGGAAGGCCTCACAGCACTGACTCCTGAAGGTGTCCCATTATCTAATGGTGATGGTTTGCATCTCTTGGCTGGTGGTGGCAGCATTTCATTCCTTTCAGTAGGAGGAAGTGTCTCAACTGATGATGGTTCTATGGAAAATAATCAAAATTCAGCATTTTCACAACTATATATACACTTTACTATCAGAGCAACACACAGTAACACACAACCAACAATGAATCATAATCATGATCAGATGATGATCATGATCAGAAGTCAAAGATATAAAATGTTAATACGGTTGTAAAAGCCAACATAAGTACAAAAGCTTAATATGAATTTGGGGGAGGATATTTGGGGTCGTATAATTTCTCTCATTTGATTTAGGTCTTTGCAGGAATACAGAAAATTCTCAACAGTTCATAAGCACCACCGTAATTATTGCATAAAGTTTTTTTAATGTTTATTATATTTTCTATTGGCTCCTGATATTGACTATGAATTACATTAAGTTTAAGTACATAAATTGTTTGATTTTTTTTAAATCATTGTAGCGTTCAGGTCACAATCAGTAAGTCCATATTCCCACCTAATAAAATGCACATTCTATACCAAATATAAATAAATAATTCATCCCACAGCTGTCCATTAGGGTCTGTGAAAAAACACAGGCATTAGTTAGCTAAATAACTAATCAAAGAATGTTGAAACTCTTTTTTGCTTTGGGACTTCAATAAAAGCAAGAAAGTAAGTTTACTCTAATAAACTTATTCACTGACTTAAACTTCGCAACAATACATACCATCAACAGTAGATGTTCCCTTTTCACATCCCTCCTGAATGTGTTCCTCACCACTGTCCAGAACTTTCTCTGTGGAAGTCATACAAAGTACAGCTTAACAATGCGATTAAACAAAAAGGAATTGATGGCAAATACATATAAATACCTACCATCTGGATCTATCTCAATTTCATCCAAGTTCTTGCCATGAAACTCCGCTAATCTTCCTTGCTCAAGTGGCATTAGAACTTTGTTGATCTTAGCGAGTTGCAGGTTCTTCTCAGGGAGTCGATAGAACTCACGATGGACTCCTATGTCATGCCCAAGAAAGTTGGCCAGCTGCTCCATTTCTGTGTTTGTCATGTTCAACACCGTTGAAAGGGTTGCAGCATGCTTCCGCAGTCTGGTAGATGTCAGTGATTCAGGACACTTTGCACCACATGACAATCCGTGTGAAGTGTCTAAAGTTTTCTTTCCGCGTCGGAGAGCGCCCAGTCCACATCCTCATGCGGATCAGAGGTGTCCCTCGACAAGAATGCAGATACGGGCACGCTTGCCACCTCTCCTTCCCTGCGCCGGTTAAAGAGAATGATCTGGGCCATACACACCTTTGTCAGCTCCATCCAGACTTTTACAGAGGGATTTTCTGAGAGTGAATTGTACCACTCATCCTGCATTTGATTGAGAGATGCATGCAATTTTTGGACATCTTCAGTAAAGGGCATGAGAGTGGGCACATTCCATTTTGCTTCAATGTTCCTCAACGCTGTAGCTGAGTTCATCTCATTCCATTTTTCCTGATGGACTTCTAGGAACTTACTGGCATTCTCAACAAGCTCTGTTGTTTGAAATTAATCCCTGAGCGTTTAAGAGTTTGCTTATTTTAACCAGAGCATTTCCAAGTTTATTTGCTAGTGATTGTTTTCTAGTGAAACTTGTTTGTTTCACTGTCATACCCACATGTAAACCTGACCGCTTTGACAGTCTCCATGTACTTCTTTGGATTTATGAAATCTTCCAATTTTTTAAGGTGGTGACTTTCCTGGCATTGTGAATCAGCCTTCCCGTATCTCGCATCTTCTCTCACACATACTGTTTATTCTTGCCTGATGGTCCCACCTTTGTTTAACAAGTGCTGCCCAAGAGCAATAATGACTTGGTCATTTTTTATTATATCTGTGACTGGATCAGGATTCATCACACTGATTACTCCCTACAGTCGTTTACTCACATGTGATGGCACACGCCCTGTGTGTATATACACAGGGACTGAACACGGTTCTTTCCTGGTTTTGTGGGGACTGATCCAGGTTTAAGATTACAGCTATACACATGCCACCACAGGAACTTTCTTCTAAAAAGACCTTGGCAATTTGCGCAGTGCATGAAGTCATTTCCCTGTGCTTCTTTACCTGGTTGTCTAAATGGCACTAGTTCCCCGTTTCCTGACTCCATTACGGCAGCATTGTGAAAATAGTTTCCTCTGTTGCGAATATAATCTAGCTGTTTCTTTCTCTCTTTAGAACCCTTTGGAAAGCTTAGAGCTTTAGCCACATCAGGTTTATTTTCATGTGCACCTTCTACATGCCTTGCAATCTTAGCATAAGTCTTCGAGCAATACAGGCAATAGTGCCTCTTGTAAATTCTTGTCCCACCTCTTTTTGTGAATGCCCCAACAACTATGCTGTCATTTACACTCTGACTTGAACAGGGTTCTTCTTCTGTTCCACTGGCTTCAGATGCAAGGTTGTGAGGACGTCTTAAGTGTACAGAATACAGTACTTATTAACCAAGAAGAAAATCCCAGTGAAGGTTCAAATCTGCCCTAAAAGTACAGAAACATGAAAAGAGAGACTGTGGAATTAAATCTGAAGTGATGAGCATAAATGTACCTGTTGAGGACTGTTGTTTGGACCAGTAGCGTCATCAATCGGAGTCTGTGACAGGAGGGAAGGTTGGGAGTCGTCCTCCGCCATGGCATTAGCTGCAATGCTGGTTGTCTGAAAGCACGCATTTTATAATGACCAATTAAAAATTTTTTGGGCTCTCCATTTCACATAAGTTGTACAAAACTAAACATTTGATTACAATTTTTCACCAGGTGCCTGGTAGGGCACAATG
The DNA here is from genome assembly GCA_030014255.1 of Parauchenoglanis ngamensis. Classification (NCBI taxonomy): domain Eukaryota; kingdom Metazoa; phylum Chordata; class Actinopteri; order Siluriformes; family Auchenoglanididae; genus Parauchenoglanis; species Parauchenoglanis ngamensis. Next base: position 3,981 of record JAQMYM010004469.1, on the reverse strand, counting down.
TACCTGCTGCCGACTTTTCATGTTGTGCTCATTCATCAGAGCCTTTAAATGGAGGGGCTGGGTAGAGTCCTCTACATTTATATCATTAGTTATTTTTTCAGCCACCTGTAAATATATTTGTCATAAATAATTAGACTTGCAGTTACTTCATTAGTTGCAATATGACACAACACAACCATTTGACATTACTATGAGCCATTCTGTACATTGTGCACTGTGAGACATACTTGTGTTCTCCATGGGCAGTCGCTACCTCCATAGTCATATGAAATCTCTTCTCCTTCTTTAATGTCGTTAAGGGCAAACAAACAAAGGTGTTGGTTTCCATTCACATCAATTGTTTTCATCCTACAGTTTGGATGCCTGTGGTCATCATTAACTAGCCGCCCAAATGATCCATCTTCTTTAGAGGCATCGATACTTAAAAAGATGGAAATATGAGAAAAGGAGAAATACAAATATCACAATATATCACCACAAAATCAGAGCCTCAATAATTTTTGTAATAACATAATATAGTATAAGGACAGTTTAGGTGCAACTTGACGTCTTATCAATACATTTTCCCTCTCCACTTGAATGCAAACATAAACGCAGCACATGACGGGTGGTAAAGCTTTCTTCTCTGGGATTCAGCATCATGTATCATATCTCCTCTATATTCAACAACAAAATCTCCTTTCCAAATTAAACCCTTTGCAAATACACCACGTCCTGTAAAAGACATTAAAAACATTTTCGACAAAACAGGAAAACCTATCTAATCTACCATTATCAATTAACCCTTGTCTTGTGTTCAGGCCTGTGAACAAATTTTCAATGTTTTGTAAAAGAAAAATACTGCAGTCAATTATTATTTCAAACTGACACTCATTGGCTTTCTTAATTTTCTCTGAACAACCTTTAGAAAAACTCACACATTCATATTTCTTACATGGTGTCTGGGACTACTGGACCCACAGGAAAGAGTGTGTAGAAGTTGAAAAAAACCCAGGTAACAATGATAAAAATACCGACTCCTCCTTACGCTACCTTCGTGCGTCTTCCCCAGAATCTATCTTTTATTGTATGTAAAACCACACACACACTTAGACATGGTTTTCAAAATTTGTACATTTCATTCACAAAAACCTCTCTAATCATGCCTTGCCTCATTCTTTTCTTTATTATGTGAAACATCATACACACACACAAATGCACACAGAAATAAACAAAACTGCAAAAAATTTCAAGTACAGAGGACTGGTCTCTTGTGCATATTCTCAAATTATACTCATTGTTGCATTTGTATCTACACATTTTCTCACAGGAACCTGCAAAGTATAATTTCATAACATACTCTCATCTGCAAATGGGTCAAGAGGCATAAGATATAAATTTCACAGTGTCACAACATATGGCATTTCATCAGTGATAGAAAATCTAAAGTGTGGAGAAAGAAAAGATCTGCACATGAGCCAAAACATGTAATCTCAGCAGTCAAGCATGGCGGACGTTGTGTCATGGCTTGGGCTTGCATGGGCTGCTTCTGGAACAGGCTCACTAGTCTTTACTGATGATGGAACTCCTGATGGGGCATCAGTCTGAAGTCAACAAACATTCTGTCTGACAATTTACAGAGAAATGCAATCGAGAGAAACTTCATCATGCGGCAAGACAATCACCCAAAACACACTGCCAACACTACAAAGGACTTCATCAGGGAAAAAAGTGATTTCAAACTGGCCAAGTCAATTGCCAGATCTTAATCCAACTGAGCAGCATTTCACCACCTGTAGAGGAGATCTGAAGGGAGAAACCCCCAGAAACAAACCACAATTAAAAGAAGCTGCTCTAGAAGCCTGGGAAAAACAATCTCAACAGTAGAATGCAACAGTTTGGTGATTTCAGTGGGTCACTGACTTGATGCAGTTATTGCAAGCAAGGGATATGCAACCAAATATTAAGTGGTAATCGAAAAGTGGAACTATATGTTCCAATACTTTTGGATTCCTAAAAACCATCTAATATTCATCATTTGATCTCAACCCCAAATATCTTCACCATATAACAAAAAAGAACTGACCCTGCCATTCCAATACTTTCTGAGGGGACTGTACATGGACATTGAACACGAGTGGACAAAATTTTCAACTATATATAAACCTCCTCAAAACCAGTTCATCACCAAACTAGAGAAGAAAGTTTGATATCTAAAAATGGTGAAATCGAATAGTCTCCTCATTCTGGGAATAAGCTACCAAGAATGATTGCCAACATGATGAGGATGAAACCAGGAAAAACATGATTAGCTATTACAGGCACAGTCTCTCTACTCTGAGGACATTTTACACATGTACCAAGAGCAAGGTGTACATCTGCAACCCACTGTGAAAATCTTCAGTCCTTCCTGTGGTGTGTTAAATGTAAGCCATACATGGGAGCATCGGTCATTCCCATAAAATGTCTTCTGTGTATAAATGACCTGGTGAGGTTAAGACAAATGATAAAATTTTAGTACTGATGAAAATATTATATCTGTATTTGATCAAGATAATAATTTAAACCATCACTAGCTTCAGGTGTGAATAAGCACATGAGGGTGTACAAGAAATGAATGAGGTTTAAGATGTTTGAAAAACAATAAATATGTAAGTAGGCAAATATTAACCACATATTGTGTTTGTACTGATGTGTAAGTGAGATGTAAACATTTCCTGCATACTTTGATTTGATTGTATTGTAAAACAAATAATGTAATGTATCTACCAGACCCATGAACACTTTCTAACAAAAATTTAAACACCAGACAAGGGTTAGTCTATGGCAATATCACAGTACCACAAATACATACATCTTGCAGAAAAAGCATGCCGATTACACAAAAACTGACCTCAATAGATGGTAGCTGATTTGAGAATCTGCAATCTAGTGCTGATTTAATGTACCCTGAAGTTTTTATGCTGATCAGATAATGATTGCATACGTTAGTAATTATTAACCGATAAATCACATCAGATAGCACCTTACCTTTCTCTGCATTGATGTACTTCACCTCTAATTTCCATGTTTTATCAGTCGTTGAAACAACGTGACGAATGGCATCCTTAAGGGGGCTGATCCGTGGTGGCATTACAACCTGCTGGGGGAAAAAAAAATAGGTTGGATTGGATTCAGTTACAGTTTGAGGTCTTAGCTATATGATATTTTATTTTATAAAGTTATGAGCTATATAATATTTTTACTAGATCTTATGCTCAGATACTTCAAAAGCAAAGAATTGCATACTTTCATGATTTCTCATTCTCTCATGGTACCACCTCTGAAAATCCTTTAAAATAACAGATGAGACTCAAACGTAAAACAAAATGGGGAATCTGATATTGTATGTTATTAAAACTTGTCATCATAGCCTAAAATCTCCTGGGTGTTGTTTACATTGCAGGATGGAAATATACACCCTGAGGAGCAGCCACTTTCTCCCTTTCCCCACTCTATGACCTCTCCTGTTGGTACAGCCCAGCGCCTCTCGTACCATACCCAATGTTAAATGCTTCAGGGTCCCGATCTATCCAACATATAGTTGTGAAATAAACTATACAGGAATCAAGTTTGCTTTTTGTTTTTAACAACTCAGCAAAATAAATGACTCCAAGGTTACATGCAGAATTATCCTGGTCTCTTCAGTAAACAGGGACAAAATCCAAACCCCAGAATTCAGAATTCAAGCTCGGTTAAATATCAGGCCCAATGCAGGAGGGAAGCGACTCACTAATCTATATATTATTATACTAGATCTCTTGGAGAGGTAATATCTTCACATGGGTTCTCGTACCACTGCTATGCGGACGACACTCAACTAACCCTCTCTTTTCCTCCCTCAGACAGTAATGTTTCTGCCCGGATTTCTGCATGTCTGGCAGACATCTCCTCATGGATGGCAGCTCATCAGCTGAAACTCAATCCCAGCAAAACAGAACTGCTATTCATCCCAGCTGATTC
>JAQMYM010004468.1:0-10000 GCA_030014255.1 Parauchenoglanis ngamensis | reverse complement strand
CCCTACACACGTCAGTAAAAACATGTAGCGAGAATAAAGGAAGAAGAGAAGAAGGGTGAGAAAGCAGCAATAGAGAGGCAGGAGCTGATTTACAATAACAAGATCAGAGCAGAATGACCCACATTAGAGCACCGCACCTCCCTCAGGAAGGACTGGGAGGAAGAGCGGGAACAACAGGCTGCAGGAGAGGTGCAACAATAGAGAAGGACTAGCGCTGCGCTCACTAGCGAGCGACAAGTGGTCACAGAGCGTTTTCAGCTCTGATGAGAAAGATTAGTCACCAAAACATTACCTAAACACACGATTTACTACGGGATATTATTTATTTTGGCTTTAAAATATCAATAAATGAATACTAATATTGTAATAAAGTGAAAGAAGTGTGAAAACTGCAGATTAGCAGCACAAGCTAACTGTAGCTACAAACATGTACATCCATGCATTTTCTTCTAACTAGTTAAACACAAATTTAACGACACACTTGTATGTGAGAAAATCACTTGTTCGATGTACATTACCTGCCAGGCATCATATTAGCGATTAGCTGATTGCCGGCCCAAGCTAACCATACTAGCGACAAACTCTCTCCACAGACGCTCCGTCCAAGCTTTGTTTTTCTTTATAATGTCTCTATAAACACTTAAGGAGATGCCATATGACAGAATGAGAATAAAGAGAAGATAAAAACTCGAACAGAAAGGAAGTAAGGGGTTGAAGGACAGTAGGGAGATTAGCAGTAGAGGTTAGTGATGCGGCGTATGATGATGGTGTTTACCTGCAGCCACAGCCTCCGGGTCTCTGCCCTGACGATCTGCCTCTAGCCACTGGTACAAAGCTGAGATGGAGCATAAGCAGACAAACAGAAAAAAAAGCAAATGTCAAACCAAGCATGGATGGAGAAGCAAAAATGAACAAATGGAACGAACACATGAAAACAGGCATGAATGAGTGCACGCACGCACACAGGCACGGCATGGCACGGCCAACAAGCCGAGCTTCAGCTGGTGAGTAGCGGCTTAATGTGAGGAGAGGAGGATGAACAGACAAAGCATGTTTGAGAAGGATAAGGAAACGTTATTGAGGGATGTGATGAGAGTTTAAGTAAAATCGTTTCAGGACAGTACGTCAATCATATATACCTGAAATAAATCATGTGTACTATTATAAACATGCTCATGAAGTCATTAGATGGTGACTCGTACTCTGTGTGTGTGTGTGTGTGTGTGTGTGTGTGTGTGTGTGTGTGTGTGTGTGTGTGTGTGTGTGTGTCTCTACCAACTGAATCCTTTACTGAAGTCACGGAGCTTGAGCTGAGAGAAATGTAAAGTGGCATCAGCACAACCGCGGCCCTGTCCATCACACGCATTAATGCCGTGGCGCCGAGGACCGAGACATACACGCTTAATAAGACTCGTGTCCCAGACCGCTTACAGAGCATGAAGCAGTATACATACACAAAGAGTGTCTAGGTAAAGAAGTCCGAATGTAGTTTAGGATCATAAACAGTGAGGGCCGTAATTCTCTGCGGACGTTACTGCCGTTTCCTCAGTATTACACCCCAAACCTTATCTACCACAAATACAGGTTCTTGCAAAACACGAATGGGTAGGTTCACTGGGAATAAGCTAATCCGCTAACCTCCGCTAGCCAGCAAAATACAGAGAAAACAACTTTATCTTGTAGCCAGGACACACAGATCAAGAATGACGTGTGAGGTAGAAAGTGACACAGACGCACCGAACACAACTGCTCTGCTGTCATCAGCACTTTGGCTAAAACAAGTACACAACCGAGCGGCCCATCACTCAGCAAATCAGAGAACTCTTCCACGTTCAGCTAAAACTCCACCACTACAGAATCTATTTCCTCTTATTATAGTCTCTCCCTGTAGCTGAGAGTTGTGTCTCTAAACTTGGGCTGTGATGTTTGAGAAGTGAACAGAAGTGAATTCTGACCTGAAACAGCAGTGATTAATTACCATTACAGGATTTATCAGGGGGACACACAGCAGCTCGGGAACACGACGTTACACAGCATTTTGTGAATGGAACAGGCTTGTGCTATATAACTATCGTTTCTACATATCACATGACCACGTTACCCAGAGACGTTTACTGCAGATTATATTATATTACCAAACCTGCCAGCTGTCGTGCATTTTTGTATAAAATCTCTGCAAAAGGATGGAGTGATCACTCAGTATGCCGAAAGCACAGTCTTTTTCTCCCCAATAAAACCGCGAATGAGTCAATCAGTGGTCTGTGCGGGTTGAACTCTCCAACATTAACAAGCACTCCCTGGAAGCTCCGCCCCCTTCAACCGTCTCGCACGCTCTTGCTTTCTGTCCCGTTAAAACAAGAATAGATTTTATTTCACAATAATGAATATCAGTGTATGATCAACTAAGCTAACATTAGGTAAGTATATATTTAACGTCACATTATTATTGCTTTTGTCGAATGAAAACCATCGCCGGACAAGCAGTCTGTTTTCGGAGTAAAGATTTTGAAGAAAGGACAATGGTTCCGACCCCAAACATTAAAATGGCCCTATAATGTAGCATCAAATCTAACCCTTGCTGTTTTTGTTTTTGACCAGCACTCTTCTCATGTGAACATTAGACACCTGATTTCTAAAAGGATTATATTTAAATGTGACACCATGTGATTTTTTTTTTTTTTACTATTTAATGCATATTACTGCAGAATCACTGATAAATCCAAGTTTTCATGATTGCCGCAGTTCCCGACCGCACAGCTGATATTATTATTACTACACTCTCCTCTACTCTCCTTAAATGTAAAAGAGACACCTCGTTTGTCTGTCTGTTTTCTGCACTGGTTCTGGACAATTAAATCCTTTCTTGCAATATTTTAAACTGGAAAATTGTGATCAGGAAAAAATAAATAAAATCATCGCACAAGCCTAGTAGGTCATGTAGCTGTATACTAGTGAGGCACGTAACAATTCGCCCAAGTCACTATCTGATTCGCAATACCGGGTTCACAATTTGATTTTTCCATGATATTTTAAATTTGAAAAACATTTCATTATTTTTATTATATCATATTTATAAATGCTTATTATCAAATTAAAAGACAATTTTATCACCAAAAAGGCAACATTTATTTTCCTATGCATCGAACTTATTCCTTTTGTTAAATAAAAAAACTAAAACATGTATAACATACAAGTTTGTTTAATTTTCTTAATCATCAGTAATTATTTACAGTTGGAGTAAAATATAATAGCCTATTAACTACAAACTCTTTGAACTTCACATAATATTGAAAATGCTAATAAACCTTTCTTTAAAATTAAAAAAGCTTAAACATAAAACTCCCTACATCGCTTCTCTTCTGCAAAAAGATTTCTTGCGGAATTTGTTTGAGCACAGATCCCATCTTAGCTCTGCTGTGTGTGTGTTTTCGTGGCATTTGCGCTGACGTCACATGTATTCCGACTATTGTGCATTATTGCATGCTCTGCTGTCTAAATAATACAATTACAGCTAGGAAAAACTAAGAGATGAATCACGGTTCATTTCTATTTCAATCGATTCGAATCATCACAAATTTCTTGCGCGATTTAACTGTGTGTGATATATGGTTATGTACCTAATACTAGGAAAACGATCATCATCTTGAGTAAAAACTCCAGGAAAACATTTGTCCTTAGTTTCGAGTGCAAAGGTCAGTTAATTAGACTTGTAAAATAAATGCAGCCGGTCAGCGCTGGACGTTCACAGGAACACTGACGTAATGAAACAAGTGCTCACAGTAGAAGAGTGCGTGGAGTGTAATGCAGACTTTAATAGGTGTGAAACTGACTAGTCCTTGATTGACACCCTGTGTAGCTCCTAAATACGAGAAATAGAAAAAGCAGATAGCTTTTCAGCCTTACATAACACACTAGTGCATTGTTTTAAATAAACCGCGCACCAGAATTTCCACATGATAAATCATAAGGTCGTCAAGTACTGTCGCAAAACATGAGACAGACACGAGCATGTTTCCAGAAACCCACATGCACTCTGGGAAATTGGCATCCTTCCACCGATCATTAAAAGCAATCTGCTCAGGATGTACAAGGCTGTCTTCTGATCAACGTAAGCAGCGGGATTAACATACTGCATTAGCATTCAGTACGTAATTCACATTCAGGCCAACAAACGCTGATGGTCTTCATGCTAATCGTCTTTGTTGAAGTGATTTTCTTTTATCTGACCCACAGCTCTTTATTTGTTCAAATTAGAAAGTAAGACATAATTAATTCAGCTGTGCATCGATTTCAATTTCGGCCCAGACAACAGACGGTTCAGGAAAAACTGACAGCATACGAACAAAAAAAAAAAATAAAAAAATGCACCACTTGAAAGTCTAAATGATTTCAATAACAAATCAGCGACATGTAAAGCAGGTATGTGGTGTGTGTGTGCTGCCTTATCTGAGGACTCGGTTCACCCTGATGAGTTGGAGCTCAGTAAAAAGAGCAAAGTCGACAGTGACATGCACACACGCGCGCACACACACACACACACACATTATGACATAGCACTGAGTGCCCTTTGACCTTCTTCTACTTTACTGTGACACAAAACACTCTACACCAGGAGCCCCAAACTGTGACAAATGTTATCTAGTCCAGAAACAACTCACTTAACGGAAACATAGCGCTCATTTTTTCATAGATTAAAAAAGTATATGAAATCAGAAAAGTAAATCAGAAAGAAAAATCAAACTGGCAATGTGTCCTGAAGTGATTCAGGATAATACAGTTGCACAAACACAGCTAATACTCAGATGGACAAATGTATACAGTCACATGCTTTTGAACATCAGCGCGTTATCAGACACCTGAAGGTCTGTTGGGTTTATTCTACCGCTTCATCGCATCTGCAGCTGGTATCTGTATCTGAGTCACACTAACTCATGCAGTGAGGTCAATGAAGCCATAACCATCAACAAGACTGGCTGTCAACAAGTACAACCATAAAAATATCATCACTATATTAGTCTGTACAAGTTCCTGTGCACGAGCTGTTATCATAGAAAACCATAAGGGCCCTCGGAGCGCGCAGGCCCTCGCCAAGGACAATAGCCGACTCTTCTCTTGTTTGCAAATCTGCAACCACAACCACTTTGTATGTCTGGATATATTTCCAAATATTCTTCCAGAGTCATCATATTTCTACACTGGCTATGTTTTGTCACAATTGAACTTTATTGCCATCTACTGGATGTTAAGATGTACAACAATGATGAGTGCAGACGTCTGCCCAGGTCAAATGCTGCATCACGTAACGCTAGCGGAAGAGGAACTAATTTCTTTGCGCCGCCCCGTGACTAGGAACCTCTCCAAAATTTACTGGGTTCTTCCTCGGCCCATGCTGCAACGTTCCACCAAATTTCACGGAAATCGGACAGACGGGCAAACAAACCTCACCAAACACATAGCCTCCCTGGCGAATAATTGCTTCCTAGCTTTAATTTGTCGTTATACCTTACAGCGAGACGCGCAGTGGAAACTTATCTTCAACTCTGTCCTGTCACATCGGTCACTTCAATATAAATGGTGCCAAAGTAAAACACCGTGTTTCCCCTTAACCCTCCTGACCAGCTTGAAATGAATCAAGCCTATGTTTTAATTTCACGTCAACGGACATGTAGGAAACTCTCGGGAAAGCCTGGCCCCATTTACGCACTTGTAATTGTGATAAACCGACTCTGCAGGACGCAGCATTACACTGATTTACTGTGTCCACAGACAGCTTACACCGAGACAGTAAAGTGGCCCTGACTGGGCCAGGCGTTAAAGCCTGCGTAACTGAGGCTAACTGGAGCAAGACGCGTCGAGGTGTGAAACATGGAGCCCGAGGAACAGCAGCAGGACAAAGAGCAGCGCCCTCTGAAGCAGCATTAATGATAATGGACGTAGGTGAATTAGGGAAATGAAAGCAGCGAGATGATTCTAACAGGCAGTGCATAAAATCGAACGGGTCTGATGCACACGTGACCACAGAGTCTCGGTATGACAACAATATCACCTCACGATACTTTTCACACGACACGATAAGCATCACGATGTAGCCTGTAGACTTATCCATAAAGCGCCGGCTAAATAGTGTAGCAGAATGTAACAAAAGAAAATATCACGATATCTCTGAAAAGTGACAATTTATCATGATATCGATATTATATCATTCAGAGCTAATACACACACAGTGCGAGAGGGTCCTTAGGCCAGAATTTACATCACTTTACAGCAGACTCGCGAACACACACACACACACACACTACCCTCACTCACACATACACACAATCATCTTACGCCCACCCACACATAGAGACACACAAACACACACCCACAAAAGCTTCCTACTCTCATTAACAATCCTCTTACACACACTCTCTCTCACACTCTCTCACACTCTCTCACACTCTCTCACACTCTCTCACACTCTCTCACACACACAGCTCCCGTGAGCATTAGATCCCCAAATACTGATTTGACTGACCAGTGTAATCGCTCAGTGGACCAGTTGGGTTTGTGCACAGTGTGACCGCTAACCGTCCCCGACACAAAAAGTTGCCTCATGATGACGTAAGTGACCCCGGGAACAGGACAAAAGTGCAGTGCGAGCGCAGGCCAGCGGGGGAAGGGGAGGGGGAGGGGGAGAATCGCTCCTGGGTGCAGCACAGGCCAATCTAACCTAGTGCGAGTGCGCCCTTAAAACCTTCCCCTGTCGTTGTGAAGGTCATCATGAGCTGCTTCTCAAATCGGAAACTGATCTCACATTCAAAAGTCTAGAAAATCCAGAAGACGGGTACTCAAACTAACAAACTGGGTCAGGAGAGAAACTCACAACTTCCTCTTTCCTTATATTCATTTATTTTACAAACGTAGATCAGAAATATCAGACGGATTGTGTGCGCTAATATTTTGAAGCGCTACCGGAGGTCACGTCCAGATAAACCAGGTTCAAATAATTAGGGTACATTTCACTTTTTTCCACTCTACTCTTACTAGTGTAACAAAAAAAACTGCCTGTTTAACAAACCGGTGTCGTGTCTCAAATCACATCCCTGCGTGCCATTCTGATCGGTTATTGTGTGTGTATAATTTTGCATTTACCAGTTCTTTCATCGCAATCACCTTTAAATCTCTCGAAAGGTCGGTTTTGCGTACCAACGCACTTCAAATCTTGAAACTGAAACTCAAACGCGCTATAAAAAAGTGAACAGGTGTGTAATGCAAATACTCCTACACTGGCAATAATGTGAGTGTTTTTTTAACTAGATTTCAGGGCTGAATGAGAGCAACCTGCCGCCAGCTACCATCCTGTGTGGAACCTGTTCAGTATCAGGACACATCATTTGACTTAAGAAGAGCAAAAACATTTTTAAACTAGGGCTAGTGAGAGAGAAAAGCAAGACTTTTTCTTTTGAATATAGAAAAGACAGTTTGATCCATGAAGTAATAATGTTGTGAAACACTAAGAAAACTTGAAATGCTGTAACAGCTGTAGGGCAAGTCTGTGGGTTGATCATCATTTAGGGCATGAGAAAGCTTGTCCCCTGTGAACTTCCCAAGGAATTATTTTCTTTTCATCTAAAGACAAGTCTGTAGTTATGCGTTCAGGAATTCATCTCTTTGCTGAGCTAATAAATGATGCTTTTCTGTACTACGTTATTATTAAACGGCTTAAACAAGCTGTGAAAAAGTCCGTTGTTCTGTGGTGACCTGATGGAGTCTGGTGGAGCACGACTTCGGTTTGATCTTTTAGGATTACGCTGGATTATGAAAAGCAGTCAGAGCAGGAAGCTAGACTGCAGTCCAATCATCGCGCTGCGCACATCAGAAATCGGGGCAAACAGATCTCGTGTCCGGGGAATCAGATATTTATTCATAGTTGCCAGGCAACAAGCTGCGGAGACACATATACATTTATACACGCACGTGTGGGGGTTGATAAAGGCTTTGTAAAAACTAAGCTCGTTTAGTGGCCTGCTTCATCACTGAGAAAAACATCAAAGGTGGCACTCAACTTATAATTACTTTCCATAACATTACACAAACCCACCGAAAAGGAAATGAACAAGCAAATGATTTCAGTGCTGGATTATAGTGGAAAAGCCAGTGTGTGTGCGTGTGCGTGCGCGTGCGCGTGTGCGTGTGCGTGTGTGTGTGTGTGCGCGCACGACATATTGAGGACCATAACATGTATTTAACCAACCGAGTGATGAAACTTATGAGAAGTGAGGACATTTTGTCTGGTCCTCATTTCTTCAAAGGGCTGTTTGAGGGTTAAGACTCGGTTTTTAGTGTTCAGGTTATAATGATGTTCAGGTTCAGGTTAGAGTTGGGGGTTTAGATGTGATGGTTAAGGAGCCGGGGAATGAATTAGATCAATGAGTATCCTCACTTGGATAGATGTACAAGTGTGTGTGTGTGCACGTGTGTGCGTGTGTGTGTGTGTGTATGTGTGTGTGTGTGTGTGTGTGTGTGTGTGTGTGTGTGTGTGTGTGTGTGTGTGTGTGTGTGTGTGTGTGTGTGTGTGAGAGAGAGCCCTCTGGGGTTTAATGCATGTGTTCAGTCATGCAGGCAGATGATCAACAGGAAATGTGTGTCCGTGGTCTTAACAATGAGAGTGTGTGAGTGCTGCAATCTGCTTGGCCAGGAAGGCATCAGATACCCCCCCTTTCTCCCTCTCACTTCTTGCCCTGGAAGTACAAATAAACACTCCTTAAACAGTGCACTGTGGCATCAGCAAGCCTCTGATTTGCCAGTTTGCAGTGAGGGATGACGGACTCGCTCCCAGTTCCCACCACAAACGAAACCGAGAGTTTATTCGTCTCCTCACTCACCACCACCGCAGCAGACGCTTACCGCTGTTACTCACAAACAGATGATAACCTGATTTGTGCTGTTCCGCTGAAGATTTCCCTCCCTTTGTGTCCCAAAGCTGTGCTGAATGGATTTCTCACACTGACCTCAATATTTCCTTTAATATACATTCATGTATAAACTACTCTGTACACATGACTCCTGAAAGGTGAGGAAAAGCACCCAGACCACAGAAATAAGGGCACATGGAGCCCAACAGGCAAGAGGGTATTAATACAAGGATATGTGCAGCACAGTCACGGTTTGCTTTCCTTAGTCATTATCAATGTGCACCGACATGTCCGTCTGGACTGTAATATTTATGGCGGCTGCTTTACATTATTTAGGATTATTGTGGTTTTCATCTATTGATGTGCTGTAACGGGTTACACTATGTTTAGGTACACAGTTATCTATATGCACTTTAAACGTCTGCCTGGACGGTGATGGTGCTATAGATGCTATTGCAGTTTTCGATGTCTAAACGTCTTCTTGCACATGCAGGGAAACATGAACAAAAACCGTGAAATAATTATTGGCAAATTAAGCACAACATTAATATTCACATTAAAAATAAAGCGAGTTTAGAGCATTCCATGGAAATAATCCCGTCACGATGGAGTCCACAAGTCTTTTACAAAAACTGGTTAAAAAAAAAAAGAAGAAAACTTTGGTTATGTCCTGCCCTAATGCGGTTCACGACTTGAAACCATCTCGGATAATAGACTCCGAGTAAAAATAAATTAGGTACAGTATGTTGCAGGTTTAATGTTTTAATACGATTCTTAGACCCTGAATTTGATTCTAGCAGACGTTACATAGTACCATTTAACAGAGGGGTAAAATCTGGTTGCGAGTGTCTCAAGGGTAAACATGTGCACTCTGTGTAAACATGTGAGCATGTAGTGTTTTGTAGAACCCAAATTTCTCCTTGGTCATCATGTAAAGTATACTGCCACCTAAAAATAGCATAAATAGTTGGTTTTATAAGGCGGGCTGCCTCCGGTGCTACCCACACTTTAACACAGCGCGCACTTAAAGAGCGAGCCTCGCTCACACACACACACACACACACACACACACACACACACACACACACACACACACACTAAAC
>JAQMYM010004467.1:0-13401 GCA_030014255.1 Parauchenoglanis ngamensis | reverse complement strand
ACCCACGCATGCACGGGGAGAACATGCAAACGCCACACAGAAAGGCACTCTGGGTGACCCGGGGATCGAACCCAGGACCTTCTTGCTGTGATGCGACAGTGCTAACCACTGCAATTGCAGTCAACATTAATAAATAAAGAAGCAATCATTACTAAGCTTTATATTAAAACTAGGACCTCTGACCTCCACCAAAACTCTGGACTCACCTCAGAGAACAACGTCCCACTGAAACCTCACTGCACTGCCTCATCCATAGCAACCAATTCGGTGCAGTGACATTTCCCTTAGCGCAGATGCCTTAAATATTGCCTTTCATTACTTCAGTAAAACATTTCGTAGGCTCATCAGATTAGCAAGCTAAGCAATAAAGAGAAATGTCCCTTATACAGTTAGGGGAATCCAGTTTAACATCACCACACTGTTAGCCGAACATGCCACTGAAAACTGCAAGGCACACGTTCACACAGTCGTTACAACTAGACTGGTTTTACTAAACGTAAACTAGTTAACTTTTACTCTTTACAAAAAACATTAGCAAGATCATTAAGAACAGCAACATGTAAACAGCCAAATTCATTTTCTGGAGCAAAAATACAATAAAATTTCCTGAATAGTCACAAAATCTGAACCTGGAGCTTTGTGAACGTCATGCTCTACGCTGGTCTCAGACAATCAGGACTCCCTGACAGCTGAAATGAACCGGAGACTACTTATCTTTACAACCTCTGACACCTTCTAATATAATGGATCTGGCACACACACTATGTGTACGTCTGGGGAATATCTTTCGGTAAGTGTGGAAAGCTCATTTAAATCAGCACATAAGCAACGGAGAACAACCAAAAGGTTTACAGTCCTCATTCCTGCCATATTCAGAAGTAATAATCAAATGTTTAGAAACATCTTTATCAACAGACGTTAATGCATTCACCTCACCATGGCTGTAATCCAAGTTACAAAAGGGCAAAAATAAAGTCCATATTTGCCCTGAAGGTCTAATCCGTACAAAAAGAGTTTCCTGTTTGTCTATATTAAAGCCGTAACAGACAGTCACGCTTAGTAGCTGTTCCTTTTTACTCCCAATCAGATCATAACCAACAGGAAGTACAGGCTATACGCAAAACTACTTTTTTAAATAGTACTTCCATGGAACGGTGTTAGGGGTGTGGCTGTGTGAAACCCGGCTAATGTCCAAGGGAACTCAGCTTGTTTTTAGTTTTAAGTTCAATTAAAAGTTTTAAGTATCAATTCTGAGCTTCACTGCTTGATAGCCAATGATGTAACCTGTTTCATACTGAAATGAATGGAAGGAGTCACTTACAGATAGTAAGTGGATGTTACTGAGACCCCGTTTACACTTGGTATTAAAATGCGTCTTGGGCGATACGATCACAACTGGTTAGCGCTAAATACAAGTGTAAACGACCTCCAAGACGCATTCAAGACGAATTCGCTCAAACCACTTGCCGAGTTGGTCTGGGACGCATTTAACCACGTACCTTCTGGAGTGTAAACGCTAATATGCCCCGATGCGTCCCTGACATGGACGTAACAGGAAAATACACCATTAATGCTGGACGTGGTGGTTGTTTTAGTAAAAGTGCGACAAACTAGAAAAAAAAATGTAGAGGAGCACCGATGTATGTGGTTGAAGTACAAGAAAATAGTGAAGGTATGATGCAGGTTTTACGTTTTAATATAATTTTGCACGAGGACCTTTGACCTTCTAGTGGACGCAATATAGGCAGTAACGAAATCTGAACAGAAGTGTTCAGCTGGACACCTTGGACGCATGATAAACACAGGTGTAAATGGTGACGTGTCTTGGAAGTCCATTTGTGACCTGAATGCTCAAGACGCATTTTAAAACCCAAGTGTAAACACGGCCTTATAGACAGGATTGGGGAGTGACGGATTACATGGAACGGCATTAGGTCATTAGGATGCAAAAAAAGGGAACTATTCTAGTAAAGTTATAGAAAATAAAGACGTAATCACATTACTGATACATTTAGTAAAAATGGGGATTATTTAGCAATAATAATCCTCCCAATTTATCCAGGCTTGGGACCAGCACTTCGACCACATCAACTTGTGCGCCTAGTGGCTGGGACCTTTCACACTGACATTCACAGGAGTGGGCAATTTAGAGTAGCCAACTGAGGTAATCCACATGTCTGTGGACTGTGGGAGGAAACCGGGGCTCCCAGAGAAAACCCGTGCAGGCACAGGGAGAACATGCAAACTACCCACAGAAAGGAGCCCTGGTCGCAACAATAAAACACCCACTAAAATTAATATAAGTAAGTAAGCACAGCATACAAATTTAAATGACAAGAAGGAAAACAAACTAACTAACAGGCTCACTAAACAAATAAGTTTTTATGTGTCTTTTAAAAGAGTCCACAGATTCAGCTGAACGTGCTTGTAGAAGGTTATTCCACAGCTTGAAAGGCTCTATTCCCTCCAGTGTTCTCGCGGGGAGAACTGTGATGCCCTCTTTTGTGTATATATATATTTAATAAAACCAATCAATTAATCAAAAAATAATCTACAGATTGACAATGATCAAAATAATCTTTAGTTGCAGCCCTAAAATACAATTTAAAATAAAGAACAATATACTACCATGCACATGTGCACACAACACTTCACCAGTCTCACATCACCACTCAGGTCTCGAGTGAAATCACAGCTAATCTTACACTCGCCAATTCATTATCATGGCCTCTGGTGAAAAAATGCTTTCACTGGGTTGAAATTTCACCATTACTTTGCCTTTAAGGGATGTAATGCGTACGTGTCTGAATTTTGTTCATTTATAATTGCATAGGTTGCATAGATTTTATGATTCGGTTTTGCTGTCTTTTGTGTTCTTATCTTGACTTTGGAGGTTTGTTTTGATTTAGTGGGTATAAGTGTGTGTGTGTGTGTGTGTGTGTGTGTGTGTGTGTGTGTGTGTGTGTGTGAGAGAGAGAAAGCCTCCTGACTCTCCTTCTCTGTGATGCTGTGCGTGAAATCCAGTTTCTATTGTGCAAAATAATGGAGATTAACCTAGATTTTGGGGGTCTCCTGGTTTTTGGGTCATCTTAAAATTATTTACAACAGTTTGGCGTATCTCTAAATACTGGTCACACAGCATCACCAAGAGGGAAAACAGTATAGATTAAAGCCAAAGACGAAAGATGATGGTAATGCCTTTGACCAGACTGTCTTAATAACATTGTTGGACTTCTCCCTCATCCCTATGTTTACATGTTTGCTTTTTAGGTGCATCAAACCACATCCAAACCTTTCCATGAGTCCAGTCAAGCAAAGCATTTTTATGTGGATTTATTTTATTTATTATAGTGTCTTAAGTCAAAGATACTTAGGCTCTTGGTTTCCTCACCATAGCAGGGTTCATAATATAATATATTATGATTATAATATAATATAATTTATAATAATATATAATAATATAGTATAGACTCCAGTTTATGACAGCCTTTAACAATTAATAAGTTATTAATCACAGTTAACTATACCTCAAACCCAAGGAGACGGTGCTCTAACTGCTGAAACCTTTTAATCCATACGAATCCCTGCGTTACAGACGGACTTCCGCTGCCGGTCAAGTGGACGGAAACAAAGACGCTCAAGTAACTGGTGGATCACAGTCTGAATGATTAATTAATCTGTATTTCTGTGCTCATATTTTAAGGTCGCAAACGTCTACTAACATATTTAGCGAGCTTTCTAGTTATCATGTTGCACGTAACAGGTTGCTTTACTAGCTGCTAACTAGCTGTGTCACGTTAGCACAACGGTTTGTTGTACCGCTCTGCCCAACATATAATCATACCTGGGTAAATTAGTAACTTACTGCAGTACAAAAGTAAAACAGCGTAACTACTGTTACCTTTCATAACTAGTGACGTAAGGGTTGCGTGTAGCCTAGTTTCCCACAGAACACCGAGCTGTAACAGGAGCTAACAGGCTAGCAGTCCGCGTCTGTTCCCCGCTTAGGCGCTGCTCATAGCAACCTGTTGCCCAAGAGCTGAGAAACCAAACAAACCCTTTCTGTCAATTAAAGTAAAAGAAGAGAGATTGTTCGCGGTTTACCTGTCGATTAAGAACTTTGACTTCAGCTTCCGGTACGGAACGTCCCAATGTTTCAGTTCTTCCCAAACAATATAAGATTATCCGGTGAGATCACGACATATTGTTGTAAAGGGAGTTTGAAGAAGTTCACACTGAAGCGGCTCTGCAGTGCCACCTCCGGTTCCGTCCCAAACCACATTCTGCTCGTACACGTAGCGAGTGTCCACTAGGGGGCAGACTCGGGCTAATTCGGCCGCTTTATGTTTACCGTGGTTACTGCGTTTCCGGTTCCTTCAGCCCAGAAGCGCTCTGGCTGTCCTGCCAACGGCGCTGTGGATGATGGGTAAGGCGGCTGCACGTTCAGTAGGAATGACTTGTCGCAAAGCAAACAGAAATGTCAGGCGGCTACAAGTAGAGTACAAGTTAACCTCATGAAATCTTTTAAATGTAACGGTAAAAAATAAATCGATAAAAGAAAAATAATGAACAATTAAATGTTTGGTAATAAAATAAACTAATTAAAAACCATTTGTGTTGTATTTTTCGTGTTGATGCTATGCACCAAGTCAGAGTTCAGCTTGAAGTTTATAGGGCACATTTACTAGATGCCAAGGAGCTATGTCATGAGGCATATCTCCCTGAAGGCTAGCTTGAAGTTGTATACAATAAAAATGACTCCGAGTTGAATAATATAAATACATATTTTAATGTCAGATTTTCTGCATATAGGCCTACCCAACTTGGTTTACAGATTGGAGAGAATTACTAAACAAACTATTGCAAAGTATGTTAAGGCTATAGCTTATGCTTTTATTTCATTTAGGGACCACAGCATATTACATATTGAGCCTGGCAGGGGTTACCTCTCTCAAATGAGTTTGTGCAGGGTGGGATGTCTGTATATAATGGAGAAAGGCACCACAGCAATGATGAATTTCTCTTCCATTATACTTGAGAACGGTTTGAATGGAACCAAAATTTACACTGACGTTTCTCTGGTATTCTCTAGGGCAGGACACTTCTTCAGCTGTTGGTTGCTGCCGAACTGTCATAGCTTATTACTCACCAAGAGACACTGGCTCATATAGAAAATGAATGACTTATCATTCATGAATGTACCATGAACATATTCATGAACATATAAAAAGAGCTGGATTTTTTTTTCAGTGCATACACGTAAAGCACAGCTAGCAGACCGTGAGGAGATACATGCTGAATTTGACAAAAGTGTATTGGATTAGAAACACTGACTACACCTTTAATTAATGAATAATTAATCTTAACAACAATCTACCCTTATATTGTACACCATGTTCCATTTTGAGTGTTATTTGAATGGTTTGTGTTTTATTTACACAAGGACCAGATGCTAGTGGTTGTAGCAAAATACTAATTTACAACAATAAGTATAACAAAATGTTCAATACACATATAAGTGATGTTTTCATACCAAACATGAAAGAAAATAATGTTATGAGGTAAGGGTTAGTATTATTGCAATGAATAAGTGATATATGTTAACACATACTAATCATAGCTCAAAATATTGCTAATTTGAC
The DNA here is from genome assembly GCA_030014255.1 of Parauchenoglanis ngamensis. Taxonomy (NCBI): domain Eukaryota; kingdom Metazoa; phylum Chordata; class Actinopteri; order Siluriformes; family Auchenoglanididae; genus Parauchenoglanis; species Parauchenoglanis ngamensis. Next base: position 7,759 of record JAQMYM010004467.1, on the reverse strand, counting down.
TGAATTACAAAAGCCAGAAATGGTACTAAATGAAGAGCTGATTGGGAGCTGAAAGAGTGAGCTTTTATTGCTGAGCTGAGCCAAAGGAGTTGGCTGACTAAAAAGAGACGGAAAATTCCTATCACCTCAACTTGCTCAAAAGTTCAAGTTCAAGTTCAAAATAGGGAAGCAGGTGAAATGCAGCAGAATTAGCAAGTACGGTTACCGAACATTGCTATGAAATGGGATCTACAACAGTAACAGCTGTGATCTATATGACTCTGTTCCCGAAACTTTGGAAAAACAGCACTCTGGTGAAAAAACGAAGACAGAATGGTTGACAGACAATGCATCAAATGCAGCTATTCTGGAGGCTGTTAATTCTTTAAGCTTAAGGGTTGATGGTCAACTTACATTACATTACAGTTTAACATGTAAATGAAGCAAAATTTCACTTTGATTTCAAGCTTGGCTAAAGCCATAGAATTAAATGCAGCTGAAGTTAAAGGATGCAACTCACACATGTCACTGCCAGATAAGCAGGTGATGCTACTTCAAAAAGAAACTGATGTGCTTAAAGAAAAATGCATAGAACAAGAACAGTACAAAAGAAGATGGAATCTAAGAATTGAAGGGATGCAGGAAAAAAATACCGAAAATAAAACAGGACGTCTTCCAGGTGCTGCCAAGGATAATTCCTGTTCTAGCAGACAAGATGGAAAATGCTTTCAAAGGTGTCCATAGGCTGGGTAAAAACTATCATAGACAAATAATCGTGCGATTTTCCAAGTGCATTTACAGAGATGAAATCTTGAAGATGTCAAAAGATTATCAGACATGCAAAGATGCCATGGTATGCATAAAGGAGAATCTTATTATATTTTCTAATTATTATGAATAGGAGTTACAGTTTATCTTAGTTTCTTTACATTGAACTTAATTATTAATTGTTAATCGTGTCTCTCCGTTAACACGATGAAGGGATGAAGTGCCTTCTAACCTCCAATGCTTCTACGTGCCGTCTCCACTCTTCGAGTGCAAGTTTTACTACTAAGAGCTCACAGTCCCCAACCTCATCACCCCTGCATTTACCTTGTCATCATCTATCAATACTCCATCCTGGTTAATTATGTAACCCAGAAAAGTGACTGTAGTGACATGAAACTTGCATTTTATCTCCTTTATGTCCCCCATAAAATATCATTTATTAAACATTTTAAGACTGTGGCACACAAGATAATCCATATGAAATGACTTGGTAATGTCCAGAGTCAATTATGGCTGCAAAAATGAAACCTCTTCTGAATGGATAATCTGACAGGAATAAATAGTGGAGGTAGAGCGAGATAAGAGGCTGTAATCACCTTTTGGTGGTCGTCTTGGTCTGATGAGGGGTTCGGTAGGTACAGTTTGCAAGGGGGTAATCAGCCACTGCACAGTAGAAACACAACCCCTCCGTCTTCCTTTGTGTATGCTCAGCAGGTGTCAGACATGTGTTCCATGACATTGCAGTATGACAGTATGATCTCTATAAAGCTGAAACCCAAAATACAAATTCATAATTACAAAAAAGCCCATTGGAAATTTAACTTTGACTTAAAAAATGAAAAATATTGTTATCAAGTTAAAGATTTAATTAGTGACAATAAAAACTATACATATCTAACCAGACACTAAATGAAATGGAAATACTTTTATATTTCAGATTAGATTTCAATGCGTTTCATACTTTGTACCAGTGTAGAAAATGTCTATACTTAAAACAGGTTTGGCTTAGGTCATAAGTGAAACTCAGTCCAGGTTCCTTAAAAGCAGATCTATTCACAATAATCTCAGTCTAGTCTTAGATTTGATTGAATACAGTGATAAAATTGAAGATGGCAGATATATTCTTTTCTTAGACTTTTAGGATTCAAGGATTTGACATATGTATTTTTCAATAAATTTTATTACAACAGACTTTTAAACACAAATCCCACCTGACTTCAGGCAAGAGGTGGTGTAGACCCTGGGCAACAATTGGAAGTGTGCTGATTATAAAAAAAGAAAGTTTAGCCAGATTAATATACCCTTATACTTACCCTTATACCTTAATACCGCAATATCTATTACACCTCAAACTATTAAAAACATTTATTTAAACTGCAATTTTATTTGGTAAAATAAATATCTTTACATAATATACATAAATTGGATACTGATGATGTTTTATTCTTAAATATTGTCTCATATTGTAGGCTATGATTCAGTAGGTGTTGTCATCATACAGTCTACCATACATCAATCTTGAAGTCGTGCCCATATTTATAGCAATATAAACAATAAACTTATGCTGGTGCTAAAATTGTACAGTCTATAGGTGCCATAAAATGCATAACATATTCAAAAAATAGAATATAAATGTCAATTAAAGCTATTCCAGTAACTATAGTACACCTTGTTGAAGGCTATATTAGATATACTAGTTTAGTTCCTATACTGAGATCATTGATTTTTAGCCATTTAAATTTCAAGCAAAATAAATGCAATACTAAAATTAGAAGAGATTATATTTTTAATGAGTATTCAAAAATGATTTTGGGCAAATTTAGGATGGAATATATCTCTTTTCATGTCCCTGCCAAAACAAAAAATACTTTTCAAAATTATGAATGATATTTATCCTTCTAATCATTTCCTGGGGTGAAATTTAATATTGATTACTATATCATTGGGTTCTCAGAAACTCCAATCGTTTTAGAGGTGCTGAAATTGCTTTTAGGATATTTTCTTTTAAATATATATTTATTCATTTGTTCTGACTTTATTGATGATCAGTTTATGCAATATGGCTAAGCTTTAACACATGCCCTTCACCAGATATTAGGTGTGTACATTTGATAAAATTTTACATGTCACTTCAAAATTTAACATTGGTAGTGTCAGGCCTCCCTCAGAGGAGAACTCAGACTCCCATGAACACTAAGGCACAAGATCCCATTCCCCAGAGTTCTAATTGGCTGCAGCTGCAGCCAATTATCTCCACACCCTCCTCACAGACAATATATACGCTCATTCGCTCACTCACCCACTGCGAAGCAATAGTTACTTTGTCTCTATGTGCCAAGCATTTCTAATTGTTAGTTCTTCTCTGGTTTTTGATCTGTCCCTTTGTTTCCTGTTTACGAGTACTGCCTGCCCTACGTAATACTGTTTGTCTGATTGATCGACCTCTGCCTGCCTGACTACGTTCTTGGAATATTGTTTTGGTACTTCTGCCTGTTTTATACGGATCTGCACTTGCGTCCTCCCCAGTGGGTATTGCATGACAACTGTGGATTAGTGAAGTCTTTTTAGAGATTGTTTTGTTATCTTTTCCAACCTGATGAGCATCAACAACTCTTTTTCCGAGGTCCTCAGAAATCTTCTTTCTTTGTGCCATGATGTACTTCCACAAACATCCGTTGTAAAGGTTAGACTTTGATAGATCCCTGCTCTTTAAATAAAACAGGGTACCCACTTAACACCTGGTTGTCATCCCATTGATTGAAAACTCTTGACTTTATTTTCTCCTTCAAATTAACAGCTAATCCTGGAGTTTTGCATAATTTTGCCACTCACAGATATGTAATATTAGATCATTTTCATCAATAAATAAGTAAACCAAATATAATATTTTTGTCATAATACATAATATATAAACATAATACATAATATATAATACTTTGTTTAATTGGGTTATTTTTATCTACTTTTAGGATGTGTGAAAATCTGATGTTTTAGGTCATATTTATTGTAGGACCTAGCCATTCAAGTTATTACTCCTATAAATGAACCACATGGCCCCTACTCCTGAGGAGGTCAGCTCAAAAGGAGAAGAACCCTTTCTTTATCACATCTTGTTAAGAGCTCTACACTTACAGATAATGTGAACAAAGTCCTTTGTTCAGATTAAAGGGTTTTTTTTTAGCAGCCATGATCCTCACACAATCTTGGCGGAATGGTGCCTGGCAGATGACTAATGGACCAGAGATTGACTCAAATTCAGTTATTACTCTCTTGAAAACCAGTGACTCAGCAAGTTTCATGAAAATCTCAGACTCAAGAAATGATCTGCAAATCATACCCCTAAATCAGGAGTCTTCTTTATGGACTTTTTATTCAATTATGGCAAATCTGAAGGATTCAACGAATTGCACATGAACAATGGACACTATCCCGCTTAACCCTGAGAAGCCAAAAAGTGTCTCACACCTTCCTTATCACACACACTCAAATGCACACCCATGCACATTCTTTGTGCCCACACCGGGTTGCTCCTTAGAACAAAGGACATGTGCTTTTCTTATAAACAAATGTGTAAGGATGCTGGTTAAGAATGGATAATGTGCTTATATTCCTTTGTGGGTGTTCAGTAAATCCATGATGATCTTGCATTAGTCACATAAAGGTAATTCATGTACTTTTTGTACCATTCCCTGTACTGTGCTCAGTGTTATTGTAAAAGGAAATTTCTCATCATTCTGAATCTGATGTTCACCTTTCATGAAGATGTATGTATCAAAAGGTATCTAAAAGAACCTTTAATGGATAAAAATTTGTAACAGTGAGGTCATAAATCACAACCCCCATTGTTGATGTGCGTGGGAAACTCAGATCCACAGAAAGAGAGCATTGACTAGTAATTAACATGCATCAAGATTCCCTATGACTACTCTGCACTCAGACCAGAACAATGAGAGAGACATTATGAACTTGGTAGAGACTTTGTGGACAGTGCCATGGATTTGCCCCTTTGCTACCAGCACAGTATGTTCTGTGTGTATTCCCATCCCATGAGCACTTACATTCAATCACGATCACTGACACACACCTGGCCTGGTGTCACATGACTGTTGATTGCATCCAGGTGCATCCAGCCTACACACACACAGACTATACAGTCATATGAAAAAGTTTGGGAACCCATCTTAATTTTTTAGATTTTTGTCACTGGCTGAGCTTTCAAAGTAGCAACTTCCTTTTAATATATGTCATGCCTTATGGAAACAGTAGTATTTCAGCAGTGATATTAAGTTTATTGGATTAACAGAAAATATGCAATATGCATCATAACAAAATTAGACAGATGCATAAATTTGGGCACCCCAACAGAGATATTACACCAATACTTAGTTGAGCCTCCTTTTGCAAATATAACAGCCTGTCGACGCCTCCTATAGCCTTTGATGAGTGGCTGGATTCTGGATGGAGGTATTTTAGACCATTCTTCCATACAAAATCTTTCCAGTTCAGTTAAATTTGATGGCTGCCGAGCATGGACAGCCTGCTTCAAATCATCCCATAGATTTTTGATGATATTCAAGTCAGGGGACTGTGACGGCCATTCCAGAACATCGTACTTCTCCCTCTGCATGAATGCCTTTGTAGATTTCCACTTGCGTTTTGGGTCATTGTCTTGTTGGAATATCCAACCCCTGCGTAACTTCAGCTTTGTGACTGATATTTGAACATTATCCCGAAGAATTTGTTGATACTGGGTTGAATTCATCCTACTCTCGACTTTAAAAAGGGCCCCAGTCCCTGAACTAGCCACACAGCATGATGGAACCTCCACCAGATCTGACAGCAGGTAGCAGGTGTTTTTCTTGGACTGCAGTGTTGTTTGTATACAAGTTACTATGTTTGTGGCATGAGTGCAGAAAGCGCTTCTTTCTCATCACCCTGCCATACAGATGTTCTTTGTGCAAATTGCGCTGAATTGTAGAATGATGTAGATACACCATCTGCAGCAAGATGTTCATGCAGGTCTTTGGAGGTGATCTGTGGCTTGTCTATAACCATTCTCACAATCCTCCGCATATGCCGCTCCTGTATGTTTCTTGGCCTGCCAGGCCTGGGTTTAACAGATCTTTTGAGAGTTGCTTTGAGGATCCCATGCTGTCATTCTTCAGAGGAGAGTCAAAGAGAAGCACATCTTGCAACTGGCCACCTTAAATACCTTTTCTCATGAATGGACACACTTGTCTGTGAAGTTCAAGGCTTAATGAGCTAATCCAACCAATTTGGTGGTGCACGTAATCAGTACTGAGTAGTTACATGCATTCAAATCAACAAAGTTTCAAGGGGACCCAAATTTTTGCACAGCCAGTTTTTCACATTTGATTTAATTTCATACAACTAAATACTGCTTCACTAAAAAACTTTGTTCAGAAAACACCCCAGTACTCAGCACCCCAGTGCTCCTAGGAAATGAAAGACATACCACTGTTACCTTTGTTGTTGAAAGTAGAGTAAATTATTATGCAGGCTGAGAGCGGTTCCCAAACTTTTTCATACGACTGTATCCGAAAAAACAGTATTCAACAACTGCAGTAATTAGCATATTATTACATTTTACAAAACCTCTCAACTAAATAAAGATAAATGACAGTCTATCATTACTTTATATGATAAAGTATAATATAAGACATGAAGTGTCTTATTGTTTAAGTGCTACAGAAATACAATTTAATTGAACTGATAAGAGGATAGTCTCAGCTACCTACACACCATTCAAGTGCTCTATTTCCAGCAACAGAGAAAATTTGGACATGGTACTTGACAAAATACCATTTCCACAATCCTTAACACCTTTCACCTATATACCAATGTTTCAGTATGAAACAAGTATTATAAGTATTTAGATAGTCAAGTTATTCAAGCTTTTTGGGAAATTTGACCACTGCCAAACTTGAACTTGGTGTATAAACCAGTAGTGCTCTTACCAGAGGTGGCAGGCTCTTTTTGCAGCTGGAAGAGTTGGGTCTCCAGGCTGTTAATCTGGTGCTGCAGGGCCTCTACAGTGCTGCGATGTTCATCCTGCAAGTGGTGCAGCTGCTCACGGAAGCTACTACGTAATGTTTCAGTTTGTGACGTTAGCTGTGCTACTGACTGGCTGAGCTCCGATTTCAGTGCTACATTCTCTGAATGCAGTGACATTAACCTGAGATTGGAGTAAAAATAAAAAGAAAGATAAACCATAAATAACTGCCTATAACCTGCACCCATCAGAGATTTAAACTACTTGGAAAGTCCACTATGAAACTTGACCAGTGGTCTGTTATGCCAAGCCCAAGTTATCCGTGATTGAATTTGATACAACAGAAATGTCTTACTCCAAGTACCTGATTGTTTTGGAATAGTAACTCTGAACATAACAGCAATAATATATTTGGGTGAATATATTATACAGGCAGCATTGTTAACACAACAGTACTACTTTGCCAGCTCAGCTTGTGCATGTTGTGGATGCTGGTACAAGCCAGTGTTAATTTTGACAGCTAGCTGGGATTTAGTTTAGTCAACTGTTAGTTAATTGGATATTCTTAATTTGCAGTTCTAGTTTATTAAATTCTACATGCGTTAATTTCCCATTTGACCATTCCATATAGGGGTCACCCACACACCCAAAAATAAGGAAGAAACTAAGGAGTAATATTTTCTTTTTATTATATTTTATAATGAGAGAATTGAGTGCGGTAAAACACTAAACTTCACATGAGAAATGTATCCACATCTGGGAGGGTGTTGGGTCACCAGGAATATCTAGTGAAGCTGTATTGCTTAGTCAAAACCATGACAGTGTTCCACCCTAACAAGACCAGTAAGATCTTCTTTGACATGCTCTGTAGGTACTTCGTTGTCTATATTCAGAACTTGTATACTTTTCCAGACAGAGCAAACATCCATCCATCATCTATAGCGCTTTATCCGTCTGGGTCGCGGGGAAGCTGGAGCCAATCCCAGCATGTTCGGGCGA
>JAQMYM010004466.1:0-13405 GCA_030014255.1 Parauchenoglanis ngamensis | reverse complement strand
AGTTGTACCTGGTATACTGGACGTGCTTCAGCAACAGTTCCATATTCTCATACGTTTCTTTCATGTGTGCTGCATAGGCAACTGAAGATTTCTCTGAAACAGTATGTGATGGGTAAATTTTGATGTGATATCAGCACCCAAAAATCTATAAGAAATGCCCAACAGTGTTCAAGAAGCAAAAACTTTGTTGTGCATTAAAATTTCATTATTAGTTGAACTGCATTATGAAGCCCACTGCACACGCACTACGTCTCTTCGTAAAAAAACATGACTGAAATGGTGGAGCAGAAACATCAGTATGACTTTCTCTACGATACGGAAACTTTTCACAGTACACTACCCTGTTGGCCTCATGACATAACTTTTTATTATTACATTTTGAACAGGTAATTAGTAATTGTATTAAAATACATTTTTAAAGTAACCCTCCCAACCCTGTACACAGTCTAGTATTGCATAATACACACTATTCTCGCAATAACTGTTGTGTGACCATCCCCGTGCAAATAATACAATATAAACGCAAATACCTACAGAGAAAAAGTCACAGGAGATACTCTACTGATTTTAATCATGACAAGTTTATAGCTTTACCATTTCTATACAGCCCATCTTTCCTTCATCTTCAACCTACTTTCAGTTTAGTGTTTATTCATTTTAGCTTCAAAGAATTTTCAAAGAATTGCTTGGATATTTATAAATGGCTGATTTGTTAGTTCGAAATTGTTATATGGCCTTCTAATAGTGACAGATATTTGTACAGTTTCTGAGAAGCCTTATTCATATTTGCAGTACTAGTGGCCTACTATGCATGTTTATCAATAGAGTAGTAAATATCAAAGTTACAGTTCAGCTGAAAGGTAACAGAGTGGAAATAAAGTAAGAGTTGCCTGTTTAAGCATAAAAATTTAAGTTAGAAAATTTGTTAGTCAAAATATAATTTTGATGTGTTCATTTGGAATTAGCTATAGTCTTTTATCTTTATTTAGTTTATATAGTCCTGTTAATTTTTTTCTTGTAAATTTTTTGTTTGCATACATTTATTTTTATACATTATTTGAAAATAAGCAGTCAGAAGAGTTTAAACTGTAGATTTGTCTTTGTGGACATCCAAGTGAATGTGCGGGCCACTTGGATGACATCCACTAGCTGGCTGACTTTCTGTAAATGGAGGCTAAAAAAATTCTAAATAATATAAAAATGTCTATTTAAGTAAAAGCAGAAGAGACTTAATCATTTGATTTCGATTATATTAGCTAGATCCAGATAAAGCCTTTGGCTGAATACCAGGTCCCATAAAAAAAGTTGTGGGAGTGGGTGATGTTTACTGCCATGCAGGTGGGAGCAGGAGGTCAGATATGAATTGAGACAAAGAAAGGCGATGTTAATTAAAATAGGGGTGTATTGGGTGCTTATGCAGAGCTGCTTGAGACATTTATTCATTTATCTTCAATGAAGTCACACCCAAAGTGGTTTAAATTGCCAATTTGTTTACATTTTGATAAATTAACCACCCAAGTTTGTTAAAAATACTGTGGGCAGGTATAAACAAAAATAGAAACAGAGGACACATAACAATTGGGAAAAATGTCTGCAGGAGCAGAAGGGATTAGTTAGAATTTCTTTGGGATAGAACAGGATTGGTCAGAATTCCTTTAGAAGTGGGCATGAGTGAGATTTAATGTTTTCACATATAGTCCTATTTGAAGGAACCAAACTCAGTTCTCTTAAAGTGGACCAACAAAAAATGACTCAGTTCTTTTTGCATTCACATTATGAGTTCATTTGAAAGAGGACTCAGTTCTCTTGAGCTCTGATGGGGCCTCAATCCTCTTTCTGTTCACATTACAGCTCCTCTGGAGTTAGCAGCTGCCATGGTTCCGATGTGGTCTCAGTTCAGTTCATTTCAGAGGGGTCTGAATTAATTTAGAGTGTTCACATATGTGCAAAAAAAGCTAACGAATCGCTCAGAGTTTTGAGGGTTGAAAGGGACCAAATGTGAACACCTTTAAAAATAAAAGAGAAAAAAAAACCAGTTCCATATACACCTCTAAACAGAAGTCTAAAATCTATCATTTGAGTTTGTTGATAACCAAGGTGGTTATCCACTACTGGCAGAGGAAGGAATACTGTAAAGTCATGATGAAAACTGAATATAATAAAAATATTAAACAACAAGAATGGCAACACCATGTGATTTGTGAGTTACACTCAGTTATGTGAAAGCCTGGAACATTTGTGAAAATACACAAATCTATTGAGATAAACATCCTAATTGAATTCATGTTGTTTCTATTCCTGAATCATTCCAAATATGAGAGTATGATCTCCAATTTCAGTACTCACGAAAACTCTCCAATGTCAGTAAAAAATGGCCAGTGAAGGAGAACTTCAGTTTTTGCGTATAACAATGCTTTGCCTTAAGATGGACATACAGCGACTTTAATCTCCAAGAAAATGCTGTATTTTCAACCAAATAAATCAGCTCAATGCACCTCACAATGCTTTGTGATTGATATGCCCCACAAAGCAGCCCTGTAGAGACCAGTGAGTAACCTGAACACAGTACCGCAATTTGAAAAAACAATTAACTTTCCAGTCAATTGACTGCTTGTTCAGGCACAGAAAATGTTTTGCTATCTTAGGACAACTGCTCTTGAATGACTGTCTAAATGCTTTTTCCAATTTTACCTGCTGGGCTCATTGTTTCCTTTTCATGGCAGCCATCAGCATGCTGTCAATTAATTACACATACTTAGTGCCATTTCTCCCCCCCTTTTTCCTTCTTTTAAATTGAATGCAGAATTTCTGCAATGCAGAGAAAATACTATAACATTTAAAATTTAAAATCATGTAGGCTAATACTGGTACTTTTTCCTGCATAAGCTAATACCATTTGCTAAAACAAAATGCCATTTCAAGATAATTATATAGCATGTTACACCACAGCATTACTGAATTTTCAAATCTGATTGGTCATAAGGTGTTAATTAATTTTCTATAATAGCATTCCTGACAACAGTGTGGGCTGTAATTCAAATTACATATACGTTTATATTAAAGTGCTTATTAATTAAATTTATGGAATGAGTCTCCAGTGTCAATAAGTTTTTCAATCATGGGAGAGATTTTACATTTTATCTGTAACATGACAAGTTATGTTTATTTGTCTTATTACCTTCAAGGGAGAGGAGAAAAGAGGCTGGTAAAGGAATGACTGGTTATATTTGCTATAATGAAAGTGACATACAGTGTAACTACAAATGGATAAAAAGTACAATGTGCCTTTCATTAACAAATAAAAAATTGTAGTCATCGATAAATTCACTATAGTATAAAAGGCTGTGGTATAAAGCACTTCAGGACATGCTATAATAAGAAAATAATCCACTGCATGTTCATAACACAATGCACACCACATAGTCATAGTCCTCGGGTGTTTTTTTGCTTACATAAACAATGTCATGAGAAAAGAGTTATCTCAATTTAACAGTATGGTTCAAATCACATTACTGATAGCGTAACATCTCAACCATAAAAATAAGATAATAGAAGTATTTCATGGAGTACTGTTTATCCGGAGCTTCAGGCTATCAAATGAAAGCATTAAATCAATTCACTAATGAAAGGAAGTCAATCTCTGGTGTTAAGAATAGACGTAATGAAGTGGATGATACTGATGGAAATAGATATATGACGGATTTGGAAACAAAGTTTACTAGCACACTATTATTATGTAGACTAAACAGAGCAGAACCAAAATAGACTGACATTTCAGCCCCTAATGAGCATCCTGTGACAACACAGCATGTGATCTGCCTTCAAATATACAATGATCATTTATAATTAGCAAAAAAAGGGAACCCCTATCTAAAAATGATCATCACTGGTATAATGTCACAAAAAATTACTCTCGGTCATAAGAATTCCCATCAGTTTTGTAGTGTTGGCAAAAACTATGATGAAAAATTATCCATATCTTTTTTCCAAGATGAAAACTAAACAGTACCTAATTAATAACTCACCTTCCTGCTCATATTATGTAATGAATGAATATTAATGAATAAAAAAGAGACAAAAATTTGAGATCCAGTCATGTGGACAAAGGTGAAACTTTTTTTCCCCCTCATAGCCCAATCATTTAACTAAGATGCCATCTTAGCAATGACCATTAAGGCTAGATGATGGACAAACAAGCAGCTGCATCATAATAAGCTAAAATTACTCAAACATCATGTTGCTTGCCAATTGGAAGAATGTCATTTGTTTATGGAGTTTCAGACAGGTTTTGTGTTCCTCATGATATAATTGATCTCAATTTCAGTTGCAAAAAACATCCCTTGCAGTCTTTATCACAGAAATGTTAAGATTTCATATTAAGTGTTTTCATTTTTTAAATCTTGCCAAGTTAGTTCAGGGTTTGCGCTATTACAAAAGCAGATCAAAGAGTAAGCTGTGAAGTTTGCCTGGGATTTTGTTGAGTCTCTTCATGTGCCTTCAATATGAAGTTGTCAGAGGAGAGACCCAGGTTCAGCTTTAAGCATAAGGATTAATCTGAGGAGTTTGAATTATTCATATTGCTTAATCTATAAGGAAAATAGCTGCACAACACATACTTTATAACTCCTTCCCTTTCTTTAAGTCTAAATTTACCACCATGTTACAGCTGCATTACTTTTATAGTTTTTAAATTATTTATTCTATTTTAGTCACTTTCTGTTACACATTTTTTGCATATTTCATATTGTTATTGTTTCCCTTTTCTGCAACTGCTATTATTTATTCATTACTATTATTATTTGTTATTATAATTCTTTATTTCTCTTTTCCTCCACTTTTATTCAGCTATAACATATTTAAATTTTAAACTGCCTCAGACCTTCAGTATTCATTTAAAGTTTCAAATGCAACCCCGTTTCCAAAACAGTCGGGATGCTGTGTAAAATGTAAATAAAAACAGAATGCGATGATTTGCAACCCATGTAAACCCATATTTAATTGAAAATAGAACAAAGACAACATATTAATTGTTGAACCTAAAAAATTATATTGTTTTATGAAAAATATATGCCCATTCTGAATTTGATGCCAGCAACACATTTAAAAAAATTTGAGAAAGGGCAAACGTAGACTGGAAAAGTTGAGTAATGCTATTCACCACTCTGTGAAGACTGCATGGTCAAATAGTTCAACAACTTCCTCAATGTTCCTCAACCTAAAATTGCAAAGAATTTGGGGATTTTCAGCTACAGTACGTAATGTCATTAAAAGATTCAGAGACTCCAGAGAACTCTCTGTATGCAAGGGACAAAGCCAAAAACCAATATTGGATGGTCGTGATCTCCAGACCCTCAGGCAGCACTGCATTAAAAACAGACACGATTCTGTAGTGGAAATCACTGCATGGGCTCAGAACAAGCCGAAAACCACTGTCTGTGAACACAGTTTATCACTGAATCCATAAATGCAGTTTAATACTGTGCCATGCAAAGAAGAAACCATATATAAACACAATCCAGGAAACACAGCTGCCTTATCTGGGCCTGAGATCATTTAAGATGGACGAAGTGGAAAACTGTCCTGTGCTCTGACAAATCAAAATTTGAAAATCTCATTGGAAATCATGGGTGATGTGCCCTCCAGGCTAAAGAGAGGGACCAGTCCAGCAACTGGTCTCCTCAGTTTCCAGACATTATAGAGTGTTGTTAAAAGTGGTGCAGTGAAGTGGTAAACAACTTACCACTTAAACAAGTGGTTACAACTTTTTTGAAACGTGTTGCTGGCATCAAATGTAAAATGAGCATGTATTTAAAAAAAAAACAAACAAACGATACAATTTTTCAGTTTCAACATTTTATATGTCTATTCTTTTTTCAAATAAATATGGGTTTACATGATTTGCAAATCATCACATTGTGTTTCTATTTACATTTTACACAGCAGCCCAACCCAATTTTTGGAAATAGTGCTATAATATTAAAATAATAATTCCTAATAATATACTCTCACAGGAAGAAATGTGCTATTTGTGGTAGGCACTAAGGAAATCCCAGGTTAGCACACAATACAGTACATGTAATTATCTTTAAGGCTATATTTATTTCTTCTCATTCCAATCACCATTTTCACAAACTTTCCAAGACTTTATAATAGGAAATCATTTTGACTGTTATTGAATTAAATAATTGCAATAAACATGGGTGTAATACACTAACTGTAATAAAAACTGCTCAGAGCACTATTTGGGAAAAGTGTGAGTGGAGCTTATGCATTAGTGCACTCAACAGATATGTTTAGCATTAATGACTACTGCTGATAACTAGGAATGCATAAATGACTTTATAAATATATTATAATCACAATGAAAGGGTGTCACGATGGCATAGCAGGTAGTTTTATCCCTCGTGTTCATTATGAGAGAGGTACAAGTTTGCTAAATCTACAGTCCCATCCAGAATTTCTTCCAAGCTAATAATGAACTGTCATGTTCATCTCTGGTCTTAGCAGTCTCTAAATAAGAGTCTAATGTGACCTCAGCCCTGACAGACTATCAAAGCCTTGCCATTCTAAACGTGGTGGCAGTCCATAAATGGTTAGGTAGTGCGATGCAACTCAAAACATAAATTGCTCTTTTGCATAACACCTGTCATGATAGAATTCACTGTGCAAGTGTGCAAAGATTGTATTTGATAATATTTCAGAAAAAACATTTTTAGCCAAACAATATTTGTGTTTATACCTAAGCATGGCTCTAGTGAAGGAAATTTGTACAAAAAAAATAATAGTGCAAGCATAAACAGGTAAAAATCTCTCACTTTGATCTAGTTTGCAATTGATATTCTGTGTACCTACTGTGTTCCCCTTGTTCATCTTACAGACTACTTGACAGTCAAGGCCCTAGAAGGCACCGCACTGCTGTGAAATTTAAGGGTTAAACAGTACACATTTCTTTTCATACGTACACCAGCGCCTTGAACACAAAAATTATGTCATTCATTAACATCAAATCACCTCAAAATCCAGTGGTATTAGTGGTTATGCCTACCCTCTGTCCTTTCCAGTAGCCAAAGGAAGACTACATCAAAGAGGCACTCAAACAACGGTACATCTGCCCATCCACATCTCCTGCTGTGGCTGGGTTCTTCTTCACAGAGAAACAAAATGCTGGCCTTTTGCTTTGCATCGATTACAGAGGACTGAACTCAGTCACAATCAAGTACGGGTATCAACTCCCTTTATTCCCTGCCACCATAGAACAGGTGAAAGGAGTCAAATGTTTCACTAAACTGCACTTCTGAAATGAATACAACTTCTTTGTAGACTGTCTTCGTTACCAACTCAGAGCACTATGAATATTTGACATTTGCTATATGTTCTTCTTAATACTCCTGCCTTCATGAATAAGTTCCTGAGAGAATTCCTAAACTGATTCGTCACTATCTATATCTACAAGATTTTAGCTCCATTCTGTAGGTATGAGGAGTAGAAATGGACCAGTCAAAATCGAAGCAATCATTTCCTCTCCCCTTACCTAAACCATTAAAGAGATGCAGAGATTCCTGGGGTAGGCAAACTTCTATCAGCATTTCATCTGTGCTATCAGCATCATAGCAGAACCCCTAAAATGATTTAAGTGGTAGTTATCTAACTACACCCATGCGCTTTCTTTTCTAGAAAACTGTCCTTTGTTGAGAGAAATCACAATGTGGGGAACCAGGAATTACTCGCCATCAAAGCTGCCCTGGAGGCCAAACTGACCATTCCTCATTAACAAAGATCACTGCATCCTGGAATATATAAAATCAACAAAAAGGCTGAACCCATGCCAGAACAAGTGGCCACACTTGTTCACCCATTTTCACTACACCTTTCCATATAGACTTGGATTGAAGCCGATGCTCTGTCACAAACCCTGACTTCATCCAGAACAATTCTATTCAAGTCATGCCTTGCAGGACCAGTACATTGGGAAATCATGGAAGACAACAAAGAGCCCGATTAGAAGACCAAACCCACCGGAATGCCCCATGAGAGAGATGGTCTTACTATGGGTTCACACCTTGTGAGTTCTGGACATCCTGGTATCCAACAGAAGCAGATGTTAGAGGAAAACAAAGTCTGGCGGTGGTTTAGGGCTTAAGATGTTGAAAACTTTGTTAAAAGTTATTCAGTATGTGCCTAGTCTTGCACCTCATGCCAATTGCCTGTAGGCCTCCTTGAACCCCTACCCATCCTCCCCATTATCCACAGTAACACAAACCACATTAAAGGTCATTTGCTGTTTTTCCAAAGCCTGTCTCATTGTGCCTCTCCATAAACACCCCACTAACAAAATGGTAAGAGTATATATATAGAAAATGAAAGAAATCTATACAATGGAAATATTTAGAAGGAAAAAGAATGAATGTAGCCTAACCCAACCTGTTATATACATATAAACAAATATACACTTGTCTATACATGTTCCACCAAGTACCTCCACAACCAGTACTCCAAAAGCACCAAACAAAGCTCTCAAGCACAAAGTAACGGTACTCAAACAAACGAACCATATGCCACAAACAACTCCCTCTCCGAACATCGCGGGGTTACAGTCTTTAAAAGGCCCGAAGGCGGGACATCCGCAGCGATCGTCCAATGGCTGACGGCGCTGACGAACGACCAATCAGCGAAGGTAGGAGGCGGGACCACCGGAGGCTGAGACGAGTAGGAATGGGAAAACGATGAAGGAAGAGAAAACAAACAAACAAACAAACAAGCACCTTACGTGTCTCAGCACGTAACATAAGGGCTGCCTGAAGATATGGGATTAGGTCAGGATGTGCAGTTTACTTCACGAAGGTGACAGGCTTTCTGCAAAAGTCCTAACGTAACTGTCAGTCCGTCCTCAGGTTAACACTCCCAGTCCATTTTAGGATTGTGGACACAATGTACATTAACTCTCTCCACTTGGATCTTTACCACACTCTTGAATCCTCTTTGTTACAAAAGTGGTATGTTTTTTATTAGGCTAAAGTTAATGCACTATTCAGTAACTGCCAACACAGTACCTATTGTTACATTAAAATATACCAATATATGAGTCACCTTACAAGTGCAACATAAATTAGTTTCAAATTAAATTTTTTTGTAGAGTAATCCAGGCACTCATTAATTGCTGGAACACTTGTATTAAATGAAATGGAGACTGTGTAGAAAATCAATATACTTTTGTGACACTAATATCTGATAAACAATACAAAATAAAAAAATTAAGGTTTTCATTTGACTTACAACCAAATCATTTGACAAACAAAACGCCTTGGTTCAGCATCTTTCCCCTCCTCATTCTCTGAATACATACACTGCTTGACTAGCCATAAAACAGAAAAAAAAAACTAAATTGGTGCCATGTGGCATTATATCCCCAAACAGAACAACTTTTAATAATAAAGTGTTATTCACCCAGAATCTTGATGCGCAGTTGTCTAAGATAGAAAGATCTCGGACATTATTTCATATCATCCTTCATTAAATAATAAATGTAGTTTGATAATATATCTTATTATAATTTGATTATATACATGTTGGAAAACAGTGGGTGGCACTATGCTTCTGGGTGGATATCAGAAATACAGCAAAAACAATTTACAGGCTTTTCCTGAGTCAAAATGTATGGGTTACAGCAGGAAACGACTAAACTGGCATCACAGGAAAGAATACAGCAAAATTAACATAATTAAACACACACACACACACACACACACACACACACACAGACACACACACACACACACACACACACACAAAGCAGGGAAATGTTCTGCTAGTATTAATACTATAGGATCCATACAACTGGATATACACAACCTTGCACTGAAAGGTAAGGTGACTTGGTGTTTCAATATTATTTATTCATTCATGTGAGTAATGGCTTTATCCCTCTCAGGGTCATGGTGAATCCAGAGCCTGTACTGGGAACACTGGACATGAGCTGGGCATACACCCTGTATGAGATGCCTTGCTATTACAGGGCATCAAATACATGCCCATTTAGCTTAGCCAATCTACCTACTGGCATGGCATGACCTGAAGGAAACCCATGTAGACAAGGAAAGAGCATGAACAGAAACTCCATACATGCAAATGTCAAGAAAAGATGCATGTGATTGCTCTGATCTGCTGTGGACTAATTACATAGACAGGGTTTTTGTGCAAAAATCTCCCACATCTTCCAAACTAAACACAAATAATGGCAAACCATCGGGTTAGACTTTTTCTTTTGTTCTCCAGTCGTCACAAGTTTTCTCCAAGACATGTGAAGCCAGCTAACCGCGTTATTTTTTTTTAGAACTGCTGCTCATGCTGGGTCACAAGGAGGCATAATACACTCAGAGAAAAGCACTGCCCTCTTATTTGCACTCATCTACATACATGAGCTCACAGACACCTGCAACTGGCTAGTGCATATTCATGTATATCCTACACAGGGAGCACAAACATTTGTGAGCAGCTTAAACTGCTTAAACTGTTATGGGAAGAGAGGAAGAGTTTGTATATGTTAGGCTACAATTATTAAAACCCATGCACTGTAAGTAAATCAGATTGAATTCATACAGTCAATGTTTTTCATGTAACTGGTTGAAGGTAGTTTTGAGTTAGCAGATGTTAAAGAAGAGTTTCTAGAGCCAGCTGAAGAGTGGACAAAGGTGTTTTTTTCGCAATCTTCAACTGTCCGGTTTGAGTGAACCTGTGCCGATGATAGCCTCAGGTTCCTGTTCTTGGTTGAGAAGGAGTGGAACACGATGTGGTTTTCTGTGCTGTTGTAGCCCTCAAGGTTCGATGTTTTGTGCATGCAAAGACGCTTTTCTGCTCACCACGTTTGTAAATTACAATATACTTCATGGCAGCTCAAACCAATCAGGCCACTTTCCTCTGACCTCTTTTATTAACCCACAGACCTATCGCTCACTCACTGTTTTTGTTTTTCACACAATTCTGAATTCTCATTCCCATTTTGAAGCTGATAAAAGAGGGGAAAGTGAGTAGATCCTCCGCACAAGCATTAGGCATAGACAATACAACAATTTGGAATGAAAAAGAAAGAAATTACTGGTGCACCAACAACCAGATATCAAACAGGTCAGCAAAGGAAGACAGCAGTTTATGACAGAAATATTGTGAGATTCGTGAAGAAAACCCCCAAAACAACAAACAGCGATATCACCAACAACCACAGGGCAAGGGTGAAGGTATCTCAATCCACAGTTTGAAGAAGACTTTGAGAGCAGAAATATAGAGGCTATACCACAAGATGCAAACCACTCATCAGAAGTATAATCTGAAGGCCATAGACTGAATCTGATTGAATTTTGCAAAGAAATACAGAAATGAGCCATAAAAGTTCTAAAACCAAGATTAACCTCTACCAAAGTGATGCAAAGGTCAAAGCATGGAGCAAAAAAGGATGCTTATGATCAAAACATATGAGCTTATCGATCAAGCAAGGTGGAGGTAGTGTCATGGCTTGAGCTTGCGTGGCTGCTTCAGGAGTGGGCTCACTACATTTTACTGATGATGTTACTCATGATGGTAGCAGGAACATGAATTCAGAAGTCTACAGAAACATTCTGTCTGCCAGTTTTCAGAGAAATGCATCCAATGTGATTGGGAGGAACTTCATCTTTTGGAAACATAATGACCTGAAAAGCACTGCTAACAAAACAAAGGTGTGAAAAAAGTGGAAGGTTACAGACTGACCAAGTCAATCACCAGACCTTAATCCAATTGCATGCATTTCACTTCCTGAAGAGAAGACTGCAGGGAGAAACTCCTCAAAATGAACAAGTGAATAAGCTGTGATACAAGCCTGGAAAAGCATCTGTTAGGAACAAGAGGAGGCAGGAAGTATGTGCAGGTGACGTTTATTTATTTACAGTGCATTAATATGTACAACAGTTAGAGATTCCGAAAAACCAAAGTAAACTCAACAGGAAAACAAGCATAAACGGGAAATAAACAGATAGGGATGGCATGAAACAGAAACGAGTAACATATACGGAACATCATAAAACATTTTCAAGAACACCCGACTCCTTAAAGCTTGAGCAGTCCTTTTCAAGTTCTCAGCTGATTAGACGAGATGCCACTCAGCTGTACACATTCTGACAAGAGTTCCTGCAGGCCGCGGTGCCATCTGGTAGATATACACTACCAGTTAAAAGTTTGGACACACCTTCTCTTTCATAGGTTTTTCTTTTTTTTTGTTTTCGTCTTTTTTATAACAGCCCTATTGAACAACTGTAGTAATCCATATTATGTCAACAACCGCTCAAATAAGTAAAGAGAAACAACAGTCCATCATTACTTTAAGACATGAAATGTCTTTTAAGTAATAAAAATAAAGGAAAAAACATTGAATTAGAAGGTGTGTCCAAACTTTTGACTGGAAGTGTAGTTTGGAGCTGTAGTTTAGCGGCGTGAACCCGGAAGCGCTGTGTGCGGCAGAGAGTACAGAAAGCGCACAGCGCCCATGGCTTAGGTTAAATCCCTGACATCATCACAAAAGAAAAATTCAACAGTTTGGTGTTGTCAATGGGTTGCAGGCCTGACACAGTTATTGAAAGCAAAAGATATACAAACAAATATTAAGTGTTATTTACTTTAAGACTAACTTAAAGTTCACCTAAACATTGGCTGGTCTGCCATCAAATGTTATATGTTTTTCAACACATCTAGATGTAAATATCAGGAAATGAAAGCGTACATTCTGATCCATGTATGCGCTTGATGCAGTTATTGTGAGCAATGGATATGCAACTAAATATTAATTGTTATTTACTTACATTTTCTGTATCTGTTCCAATGCTTTTGCACACCTAAAATTGGCTGGTCTGCCAAAAAAAAGTGCCATGTTCTAAGTTTTTTAAAATATGTACATGTAAATATAATGAAATAACAGCTGAAATTCTGATCCATCATCTCAAGACATTTTGATCAAATGTATTCACTATATAGCAACAACAACAAAATGGCCTTAATGTTCTGATACTTTTGGAGAGGAATATATAGCTTAAGGGGTAGCAGGTCATGCCTCTTCTCTGTTTTCATTAGTTGCCATGCAGAAGCATCATTTCTGATCCCAGGTTTGCAGATGCAGTGAAACAAATTGACAATATTGAATTCTCAATAGAAGGACAGACTTAATAAAACAAATATGTGGGGCTAAACATATTCCAGGGATAACAGCAGTTCCCAGTGAATAAAACTGAAAATCAATGCGCAAACCTAAACTGCAGTGTGTATACGTTTAGCCTTAGGAGATCTTGTCTCATAACTTGCTACAGAGATACATTACACTGGTCAACAGTGAAAAAAAGGTCTAACTTTTTATAGCTGATCTAGGATAATTTTAATGCGCTAAATC
>JAQMYM010004465.1:0-13409 GCA_030014255.1 Parauchenoglanis ngamensis | reverse complement strand
TGTTAAAACTGTCTGTCTGTGTTCTGCTGCTGGAAACTGAATTTCCCAGAGGAACCTCCCTGAGGGATTAATAAAGTTCTCTCTAATCTAATCTAATGTGTCATGGACGCTTTGAACAAAAACCATCAGGTCCTTTACATACGGAATAACCGTCAGAAAGTGGAATTGAAAGAAGGTGAAATGTAGGTGCTTTGAAAAAATATTGTACAATTTGAGATCTATTGCCTATATTGTTGTGGATTGTTTTTGGAATATCGATGGCATCGAAAATGGTGACTTGCTACCAGGCGCAGAGGATTCTGGGAAGGGTATAGCCGGCCCTGTTTAATGCCCTTGGTTTTGAACTGGGCACATATAATTGTGAAGGTCAGGTATCCACACAGCATGCAGTGCACAGTGCACAGGGCACAGAGTGAATAGGCCTGACGTCATATCCCAGGCCTCAGTCAGGTTTGGTGTGGCTGTGGTACTGCTAGTTTGTGGGCGTGGCTACAGGGCAACCTGTAAGGAGTATCGCCAT
Organism: Parauchenoglanis ngamensis; assembly: GCA_030014255.1. NCBI lineage: Eukaryota > Metazoa > Chordata > Actinopteri > Siluriformes > Auchenoglanididae > Parauchenoglanis > Parauchenoglanis ngamensis. The sequence continues at coordinate 12,889 of JAQMYM010004465.1, read as the reverse complement.
GGCTGCCCAAGCAGTGCTGCGGTGTGCGCCTTCTCGGCTCAGAGGTTTCCAACCTTACCGTAAAAACGCCGTGTCCTGTAGCTTATGTACGGCTGTTTCCAAACCCAGCGCGACCAGGTATATAAATACAGACAACTGACTTTAGCATGTTCAGAAGTGTAAAGTCATGACGTAAATGTTGTTAAACCTTTAACCTATACATTTTAGCATGTGACTCTAATTACATCTTTAGACTCTGAGCTGAGTTTATCTGTCATGTTCCCTTCGCTAAGAACAGTGAACTGATTTTCTCAGTAATGTTTATGGCTTTGTGGGCGGTTCATTAGAGACATGAGCCTTATAGCTAGCTAACATGTTAGAGAAGCTTATAGCTAGGTAACCTTGGAGAAGCTTATAGCTAGTTAACGTTAGACAAGCTTATAGCTAGCTAACATATTAGAGAAGCTTATAGCTAGCTAACGTTAGAGAAGCTTATAGCTAGCTAAAATATTAGAGAAGCTTATAGCTAGCTAACATTGGAGAAGCTTATAGCTAGCTAACGTTAGAGAAGCTTATAGCTAGCTAACATATTAGAGAAGCTTATAGCTAGCCAACATTGGAGAAGCTTATAGCTAGCTAACATATTAGAGAAGCTTATAGCTAGCCAACATTGGAGAAGCTTATAGCTAGCTAACGTATTAGAGAAGCTTATAGCTAGCTAACGTATTAGAGAAGCTTATAGCTAGCTAATGTATTAGAGAAGCTTATAGCTAGCTAACATTGGAGAAGCTTATAGCTAGCTAACGTATTAGAGAAGCTTATAGCTAGCTAACATTGGAGAAGCTTATAGCTAGCTAACTTCAGAGAATCTTATAGCTAGCTATAAGCTAACATCGCCTTCCCTGTTTGTTTGCTGCTTCCGTGAAAGCAGGTAAGAATGTTGCTTGACTTTACCAATTTAACGATCTAAAAAGATGCAAAATATGTACAATTATAGGTTTCTAAAGTGAATACGACTGAATGTAGTTAGGGATGGTCCTCGTGATGCAGCTTCGTTGCTAGCTCGGTTCTTGGCTAACTGCCTATTTGTTTGAATGCACAAGTTTGCCAGGCAGTGAAATGAAATTAGCCTACTTGTTAACACGACGACATGAAATATGCTACTAACCGCAGTGAAAGCGTTAAATATTTAGACGCTTGCTTTAACTGAAATAGGTTTTGACGGTGTGATAGTCCTTAGGTTTGGAGTAAAGTCATAAACACGAACATCCTCCTTTCAGCGGTCAACGATAATGATAAAGTAAAAATGAAGCAACAGCCACCGTTAAACATGTGATAAACGAGTTAACTTCACTCCATACGTCACTTATAACGGAGTTAACATTTAGCTCTGCTTAAAATAAGGTTCAGTTATTCCTTTACATTTATTCATTTGTTTAATTTTGTGGATTAATTTGATCATTTCTCTTGAGTAAGCGCTTTATGCTGTGTTTCTGTGGATCCAGAGTGAACACTGGGCGTGGGGCAGGAGGACATTGTAGGGGTATCTTGTACAAAAACCATGTCAGGTTAGTTAGGATCATTAATCAGGACGGAAATAGCAACAGTTCATTTAGATTAGTGTGATTGAATCACTGAAGGAACCATGTAGTCAGAAATGATTGTTTGGAGTGTAATAAAGTCTGTGAATGTATTTGCTGTGGTTGAAGAAAAGACACGAGTCCATCCTGTCCAGCTCACAAACACAAACACAGGGTATCATGCTCCGAAATAGCTGGCAAAGATTTACTTAGTGAAATATCATATTGGACCAAATTGAAAATACCTGGAATCAGTAGAAAATAATCGTGGCAGGATGAGCTCATGGCTATAGGTTTGTCCGTGGGGTCACAAAACAATGACGTTAAATGTGTTTCATTGGTAACCAATCACAAGCGAGTAACGGCTATATAAACTCTGGCAAAAGCTGTTGGAAGTCACCTTTTTGCTCAACTGCTATGTGTCTTGATTTTCTTGGTCTGATTAAATATTTCATTACTTTGAACTTTGAGTCCAAGTGTGGTCCTTTTTGGAAATTGAGCCGCGTCCAAATCCAGAATGGGACGTCTGTCTGTGTCCGGTTACCATGCAAACGCGCACGCACGTGCGTGGACTGGTGTCCTATCTAGTGTGAGTTCCTGCCTTGCAGCTGGTGTTTCTGGGATTAACCCTGTTAAAAGTCTGGAGCCATAGACTTGTTTCCTTATATGAAATGTCATCTTTTTATTTCAGATTCGAGATGGCTTCAGAACGAACACTAGAAGATCGATTTCAGTATATACACAAGTGTCAAAGTCCAAGCCCATCAATTTGAGCATTTGTTGTAATATCTGTATTAAAATGAATAATTGCCTGTGGATCCATACTTTTAGGACACACTGTATTTAGGTCCTGAACAGCAGGAAATGAGTCTAATTAGCAAAAGTTAATAACTTGCAAAATTGCTGCACATACAACTGAGATTGCGATTAGAGGATGTTGAGAAAATGCTTCTTTGCTTTACTATCAATTATGTTACCCTGCTTATTGTTATGCTTTAGGACATGATGAAAAAAAGTCTTCTCCCAGTATGTAACACTATATAATGTACATATTGATTTATTTATTTTTTTTCTTATGTCTTTAGGTCTTTTAGTGTGATGCCTCTTAGTGACGGACCCTTGAAGGGTGTAACGACTCAGCAACTCAGTAAGGGCATCACGTTTTATGCAAATGAGACACCAGTGAAGCCTGAGGTCGGTGGCCAGGCCAAGCCGCTGCTTTTGATGCTGCCATGGCTCGGCTCGAGGCCTCAGGCTCAGGCCAAGTACTGCGACATCTACCTTAGAACAGGCTTCGATGTGCTGGTGGTGGAGAGCAACATGGGTATGAGCAACATGAGCTACATTTCCTGTGGCCTCGCTGAGGCCTTGAGCACGGTACACAAGTGCTGCAGCTGCTGGAAAGCGAGCACTTCTCAAAGCGCCCCTTGGTGGTCCATGCCTTCTCCATCGGAGGATACACGTTCGCTCAGCTGCTTGTTCACGTGACCGAAGACACTCCGCGCTATCGTGGCCTGATCGACAGAGTCAGAGGGCAGATCTATGACAGCCTGGTTATCGGCTCACTGGAGCACATGGCTATAGGTGTGTAAAGAGACAGAAAGATGGTGTATATCAGTTATTCATGAGTTTTATGTGAATTTTGCAATTGCACATGAGGAAACATGAATGGAAATGTGAGTTTATGGAAGAAAAAAAGAACTAAAAGGATTTAAATTCTGGCTGATGTGGAAACCTTAGCATATGGATAAAGGTAAGTAGTTTCTGGGAAAAGGTTGTTTTTATGGGATTATAAATTTGCATTTATTATTCAAAAATATATTAAAGTATTAATGAGCCTGGTGGCATGGAAGGAAGAAGTTTCTGGTGTGGGATTCCTCTGGGCTCCAATTTCCTCCCACGGTCCAAAGACATGCAGATTAGGTCAAATTAACAATATACAAAGAAAAAACCCCGGGAAGTACTCTAAAACAGGGCTCAGAAAATAAGGCTTGAACTTAATAACCCAAAAGCATGATAAGACAAACAAAGATTCAGCCTGGTCTATAAGGACTAAACACAGAACAGGTGCACATATTTGGGGAACAAATCAGTGGCAGAAAGTGACTACTCTAAATTGCCCATAGGTGTGAATGTGAGCGAGAATGGTGGTCTGTCTCCATGGTAACCCTGTGATAAATTGGCGACCTATCCAGGGCGTATCCCGTCTCTCACCTGAAGTCAGCTAGGATCATGTTATACTGACACGAACAGATTAAATATTAGCATTTTCTTGTAGTAATAATGCTGATATTCATGTTTCTCACACAAACGGGGATCAATGTAAAACTGCCACTTCATTTTCGTTGTCAATTCATCGTCATACACAATTCTTTTTGGAAAATCCCCTTGACACACACTTGGGCTACATCTCAAAAGTCTGTTTATTCACTCACTACTTCAGGTATAACACTGTCTTTGTAGGACTGCAGTAGTGCAGTAAAGACCAGAGAGAGAGAGAGAGAGACAGACATTTTGGATTTAGCCAAAGAAAAAGAATTGCGTTTCTATCTGTTAGCAATTTGACCTGGTTTGAATTTCATCATTTATGCACTTTTGTTGCACTCCAGGGCTGAGTAAGTACTTGTTCCCTCGTTTTGAGATCCTGGTGAAGCAAACCAGCCTCCTTTACTTCAGCGTGTTCAAGCGGCAGACGGTGGACTACTTCAACGCGAGTATTGACGTGTTTTGGAACACCCCTCTGACCTCTCCTGCGCTTTTCTTCTTCTGTAACAACGATGTCATGTGTGGCCTCGAGATCATCCAGAGTCTGCTGGAGCACTGGGAGAGGCGGGGTATTACTGTGGCGAGTAAGCAGTGGGAGGAGTCTGTCCATGCTGGGCATCTGCGCACCCATCCTCAGGAGTACCTGTCAGTCCTAAAACACTTCCTCTGTTCAAGCAACATGGTGCCTCTAAAAGCCAAAATGTAAACACAAACAAGGAAACAATAACTTATGATGGCATACAGTACCAGGAACTGTAGTCATTTCATCACATCATTAGGAGGAATTTCTTTTTCAAGATTTCACATTTGCTTAAAAACAAACAGTCCAAAGTGAAGAAACATTTTGCTCTCCTTCATAATGATTTTTTTTCTCTTTTCCATAACAGTGTGTTTCTTACATATTCATGTTGTGTTTTCTAAAATATTTAAGCTGCACTAATATTCAAAGGTGCATTCCTGTGTAACAATGACTTTCTAGGACACTAAACCATATTTTATTAATAAATATTTTTATTTGAGAGATTTTCGTATGTCTGTTTTTTCACATACAGTTCCTCCAAAAGTGCTGGAACACTGACGCAATTTTTGTAATTTTGTCTCCGTATTCCACCACAATGGATTTGAAAAGAAGCCATGAGTATGTGATTGAAGTGTAGACTTTGAGCTTTAATTCAACGGGTTTAACAAAAATATTGCATTAACTGTTTAGGAATTACAGACATTTTTTTACACATTCCCTCCATCTTCATGAGATCAAAAGTAATGGTTGATTGATGAGCAGTTTCATGGCCAGTTATAGTCTGTTCCCTCATTATTTCTTGACAAATTAAGGAGATAAAAGATCTGGAGTTGATTCCAAGTGTTGAGTTTGCATTTGGCAGCTGTTCATAGGAACTCTCAATATGCAGTTCAGAGAAGTGTCGATGCAGATGAGGCCAGCATTACGCTGAAAATCAGAGCCTAATAGTGGAAACGGAGGCCAAAAAAAAAAAAAAAATCAGTCATTGTTCCAATACTTCTGGTGGAGAGTTTATTACTATTGTGTAGTGTTTTACTCTCAGTAACAGCTTGATGGTATTATTAGACCATGACCTGTTTATACTAGCATAAGGATCTGTTTCTGATGGTGATTATAAAACAGTGGTACACACAGGAGGGTCTCTAGGGGCAGATCAAGGGGGTTCATGATTTTAGATTTTGAAATCCCACTCCACCACTATGAAAGTTATTATATTTCTTATTTAGAGTTATTATCCTGTTTGGTAATTATGAGATTTTGACTTGTCTTGTCTGTCATCTAACTTGTAAGGGTGATGTTTTAGTAACCATTAGTAACCTTACTTAAATGAAGAGCCTAGTGAGTTTTTGAGCAGATGTTAGTGCCTGTCCTGCACTCGACACGGCTCTCCTGCTCCCATCACAGCTGCTGGATATAGTACCAGTTGAGAGATCAGGCTGAGTCGACTCACGGCCAGTGTGTAAAGTCTTGCACTTGCACAATGTTCTCAACTACCAATCAATGCTCACCATGGTTACATGTAAACACAGCCACGCTGAAATTCAACACAACAGCATGCCTGCAGGTGTTTTTATACAACAGTTTTATAAATAAGAAATTAATATGGGGTCACTGAAATTTCGTGTAAAAAATGGCCAAATATTTTCTTAACTTTTGTTCAGCAAACGGTAATAGAGCTCAGACAAGCCCCACACACTGACAGCGCGTCGGCTAGCTGGCACGTTCCTGTTAGTTTTCATCTTCATTCATATTTTAAGTCAGAAGTTGTTTTCATGAAAAATATACCGTGTCTGCTGCTGATGTCGTAACTCGTAACTGGGATTGTTGTTTATGGCTTTAACTCTTCTGTAGAAAATAATATTTTACTTAAAAGTATTACGTTTGATAAATAAGTAAGGCCTTACTTGTACTTGGGGGAGACTGCAATTGATTTTGAAATTGATAGATTTCCGCTTAGAAGAATTACACAGGTTAACGGTGCTCTAAAATCCTGAATGGAAAGATTCGAGCTGGTCGACGAATGCAGAGAGCGGGTTCCTCAAGCTATGGGATTCACTTGGTCAAATAGTGATGACTAGGCAATCTCGTATCCATTACTGGCTTATATCAAAATGTATGACTAAAAATAGCCCCTCGGTTGAAATGCTTTGTACTCCTTTAACTGATCATAGAGCCATTATTTTGGCAACATCCCTCTCAACAGATTATGTTTTGAGTCCTGATGAAAGGGACCCTAAAAATAAAAAAACCCCATGGCTATACATGACTGCTTTGCTTGGGGAGTTTGTGCTATTTGGTGCTCCAACATTAACTTTGGCCAGGTAAAAGCAAGTATAATGGGATAGCCAGTTATGGCCCTGAAATAGGAACCAGATGCCAGTAATAGTGAGTTGTGCAACCCCCACAAGTTTTGTCCCTGACCCTATCAAGGACTGTACGTTAAGATATAAAATTGATGGCGGTCTCTTACTACATTAATTATTTCTCTGGAAATATATACTATTGTTGTAAGGGATAATGGTTGCAGGGAGTTCATGCAAGGTCACGTGATTTATCCAATTTTAAAGGAGTAAAGCATGTAATGCTTTTATGTACGGTTGCGTTCAATGTTTAAATGAATGTCAGTGAATGTCCTATTGAATTGAAGTGATGTAATATGTACTTTAACATAATATTATGAACTATACCATCTCTACCACCCTTTTTTAGGCCCATGAATTGTATTTTGTCCATGTAGAAGTGTTGTTTTTTTGCTTTTGGTTAAGCTTTTTCCCATTAAGTGAGTATGTATTTTGTGGGGGTTGCTAACTGTTTACCACGCATTTGAGAGGTGTTGTTTAATGCACCACTGTACCCACCGGTGCCACCTCTCAGGGTTAAAGGGTTCAAATGTATTTAGGAAAATGAATAAATCATTGCTGGAATTGAATGATGTGAAGGAAAAAAATTGAACAGTTAATCGGTAAATATTAGCAGAAGGCCTGTTTATAAGCCTTGTAGTAGTAACTGAGAGTTACTTAAGTTTGAAATTGGGAAATCTCTGAGAAGCTTTGGTGATGACTTGGCTAAAAAAAAAAAAAAAGGAGAGACTCCGAAGACCGAAGAACACTTTGGATGATCTGTACAGGAAAAAGGCAATGGGAGCATACATTAAAAGAAGGTGAACTTAATTCCTCATGTTTTTGTAGGCTTGAGAATTGTAATGCATCAATGTCTTCCATCGATCAGCTCTGGGTTAATGATAGTTTCATAAAAGACCCCAAAGACATTGCTAACTTCTGTGCTAGTTTTTATAAAAACCTTTATAAAGCTTATTACTCTGAGGAAGCATCTGCCCTCTTTATGGAGTCAATTAGTAACTGTAATATAATATCTGATGGGCACAAAATTTACTGTGACAATAATATTAGCTTCACTGAAGTATTGAGGGCAATTAAAGATTTATAGAAGAATAAATCACCTGGAAATTACGGCATTTCGGCAGAATTTTATAAAATGTTTGCTGATCAACTTTGTTCTTTTTTAGTTAACGTTTTTTGCACAGAAAGTATTGACAATGAAGATCTTCCCCTTCACTCACGGCGTTATTACATTAATTCGTAAATCCAGAAAATGATCTCAACAGATTAGATAATTGCTGTCCCATTACTCTCCCAGATAATGATTATAAAATTCTGGCCACATTATTTGCCGAAACAGTTATAATGAGTTTATTGAACAATACAGTACATTTTTTTTTCTGGACTTTTATAAGGCATTTGATTCTGTGGAACACAATTTTATTCTGAAATCACGCAAAAAATGGTTTGGTGATTTTTTATTTTATTTTATTTTATTTTTTTGTTTGTTTTTGTTTTGGGAAAAGCAGTGCAAACACTTTACAAGCCTTGTTCAATCAAAGTAAAAATATTTGCACCCCTCCAGAGATTTTTTTTGACCCATGGTATACGCCAGCGCTATCCAATTACCCTCTATCTTTTTATTTTTTTTTAAAACTATGTCCTAACTTCTTTCTATCCATTGCTATAATAGTGGTCTACAGGCTATCTCTGTTGCCAACAAACAAATAATAATAATGATTAATAATTACACCACTCTCTTTTAAAGAGATGCGACACAAATTCCTCTTGCCCTGCAGTACATTACAGAATTCTCTAAAGCTTCTGGTCTTTGCTTAAATGTTTCTAAATGTGAGCGCATGGCTGTCGAAAATTGTACTGTTACTGACATTTGAGTCAGGTTAAATATTTAGGAATTATTATTACAAAAAAATTAAGTTTAAAACCTATCATTGAGAGAAAATGAAAGAAACTAAATTCATGGCTTCAGAGAGACCTTTTTTTTTAATGGTAGAGTTTTATTATCTAAAGCTGATGGGTTGTCGCATCTAACATATTGTATGCTGATCATGGTCTACTGTATGTATCCACAGCTCAGTAGCGAAAAGCATTGATAGAATGCTGTTCCATTTCATTCGGAAAAACAAAATCATTTAAAAAAAACTGCTGAGTGTGGAGGTCAAAATGATCTGCTTCTTCACTACAATACACAACACTTAAAGTAAATTGGATGAAATATATCCTAAAGCATCCGACTTTAATTTGGAACACAATTCCCATTCTTCTTCTATGCAATTATTCTAAAAAAGTCTCCTTCAAATTGTCGAAATTTCATAAACAAAGGCTCTTGTCCTGGTCGCTAATATCCAGACACTATTTTTCACCCCATAACTATCACCTTTGGAATTTCAAAGACCTGCTGTATAAAATCAGGTCTGTATTCTTAAAACATTTGGTATGAAAATGACATTTTCTTTGTTTCCCAACTTTTGGAGCAACATGGGTAGATCATTAGATATTCAGTATTCAATTCCTTCAGGAGTGTCTGTATTATATAAGTATGCCCGAATCACTCAATACATCTGTTAGAAACCTTTGCTGGAAAACAGTGAATTTCATCTCACAACAAGAATAATAGAAATATTAGATCTTTGTTTCAGAAAGTATTAGTCTCTGTGCTTGGTGTAATAGGGCTGGCTGGTAATATATCCTGGAAAAAAGTATTTTTCTTTAGTCTTAACCACATAAATACTTAATAACTAATAAAGTGAGAGAAGTAACATAAATGAATTCACAGAGTCTAGGCAACAAAATGTTATTTGACAAGACTAAATAAGGATATTGATATAAACTGTTTATTCTGTACAAATTCACCTGAAACAGCATTGCACTTGTTACTGGAGCTGTAGGTCTGAGCTCTGGTCTGACATTCTTGACTTTATTCAATCCTGTGTACAGCCTGGTTTTTGTTTTTCTTTTAAACATGTGCTTTTTTAGCTTGGTTTCACATAACTAAGTGTGAATTTTCTCAGGCTAAGCCTTTCTTTCCTATATTTAAGCTAAGAAATTATTTTTGACACTATTCTTTCTTCAAAGAACCATAAAGCAAAATAAATCAATAAATAAATAAAAATCTATAGATCTGTTCAATAAATTGCACATTGTCTGGGAGTAAATCAGGGCTATAATTCTATGGCTGATGTAAAATGTACTGGATTTTAGTTATTTCTGTTACTTTTGTATCTCCTCCCCTGGTATTTGGCATTATATGTATGTTTATTTTCTGTTGTAATAATTAAAAAACAAACAAGCAAACAAAAACAGCATAAGCTTCTCTAGTTTGTCCTCCATTTTGACTTGGATTGGATTTTTAAATTCATATTCATGATATACTGTATAAACCTTTAAATATATGTCGTGTTGCTCATGTTCCAGTACATCACACTGTAAAATTATTGGTTACATTCGGCAAGGTCAGTGGCAAATGGGGTCAAAGTTCACCCGGTTTGACCTTTGAGCAGAACGTTACAAACCCTGGGTTGAACAGTCCGCCATGCTGAGGTCGGAAAGCTGGTATGATGTGCTTTTACTAAAAGAAAATCAATGGCAATGTGAGCCTATACCTGGTTTATCCTCTGTCCTGCTCTTATCAAAACGCCGTGTCCTTTGGCTTATGTAAGGCTGTCTCCAGACCCAGCGCGACCAGGTATATAACAAAAGATAACTGACTTCAGCATGTTCAGAAGTGTAAAGTCATGACTTAAATGTTGTTAAACCTTTAACCTATACATTTTGTCATGTAACTTTAATTACACCTTTACACTCTGAGCTGAGCTTATCTGTCATGTTCCCTTCGTTCTGAACAGTGAACTGATTATCTCAGTAATGTTTATGCAGTCATATGGCTTTGTGGGCGGTTCATTAGAGACATGAAGCTTATAGCTAGCTAACATCGCCTTCCCTGTTTGTTTGTTGTTTCCGTGAAAGCAGGTAAGAATGTTGCTTGTTGCACAATTATACGTTTCTAAAGTTAATATAAAAAACCACCATTAAACATTTCATAAATCAGTTTAAAGAAAATGCATACTATTATTAAGTAAGTTTTATTAAATAAGTTGTATTATTAAATAAGTACCAGCCTATTTCCCAAACTGACACTTGAGTTGAAGCTATAGTGTTACCATGAACTAAGCTTTCCAAAGGCATCATTGTCTAGCCTTGTCCATCTGACACAAAAACATGTCAGTGAGGAAACAGCAAAAATCAGGTCTGTTTTGGGTGCCATGCAGTACTGGTGCGAGGTTTACTGTTTAAATGAGGAATTGTAAGAAACTTGTCAGCTGTAGAGATTTTCAAATACAGTTTATGCTGCAGGCAGCACAGTGGATGATTGGTGACTAAATTGTGTGAATGTGTGTGTGTGTGTGTGTGTGTGTGTGTGTGTGTGTGTGTGTGTGTGTGTGTGTGTGTGTGTGAATGGTGCTCTGTAATGGACTGGCGTCCGATCTAGTGTGTATTTCTGCCTTATAATTGGGGTTTCTGGGATAAACCCTAGATACACTAAAATCCGGACCAGGATAAAGTGCTTACTGAAGATAAATGAACGAATATGAAGACACATTTCTACTGTAGCAGAGAAAACGTCAAATACATAATATATCTCGCAAAATCTCTGAGCATACAGGAGTGAGGTTGCAAATAGCAGATGTGGAGAAAATCCTTATTTCATATGTTTTTTTATAATAAAAAAATATATATATGCTCATCCTGAATTTGATTCCAGCACCACATTTCAAAAAAGTTGGGACAGAGGCAATAAAAGACTGGAAAAGTTTTGTAGTGCTCAAAAAACACCTGGTGGAACACCTCACAACTAATTAGGTTAATTGGTAACAGGTCAGTAATATTATTGGGTATAAAAAAGAGCATCAAAGAGAGTCTCTCAGCAGTAAAGGTGAAATGCTGCATGGGCAAATAGTGCAACAATTTAAGAATAATGTTCCTTGATGAACAATTGCAAAGAATTGGGGGATTTCATCATTTACGGTGCATAATATAAATAAAAGATTCAGGGAATCAGGAGAAATCTCTGTATACAAGGGACAAGGCTGATACCCAGTATTGGATGGCTGTGATCTTTGGGTCCTCAGGTGACACTGCATTAAAAATAGACATGATTCTGTCATGGAAATCACTGCATGGGCTCAGGAACACTTCCAAAGGTCATTGTTTGAGAAATCATGAATGCCATGCCCTCCAGGCTAAGAGGAAAGAGAGACCATCTGGCTTGTTATCAGCACACAGTTGATCACATAGCCAGCATTCATGATAGTTTGGGGGTGCATTAGTGCACATGGCATGGGTAGCCTGCACATCTGGGAAGGCACCATTAATGCTGAATGATATATGCAAGTTTTGGAGAAACATATGCTGCATTCCTGACAGCATCTTTTTCAAGGAAGGGCTTGCTTATTTCAGCAAGACAATGCCAAACCACATTCTGTATGTATTACAACAGCATGGCTCTGTAGAAGAGTCTGGGTGCTAAACTGACTTGTCTGTAGTCCAGACCTGTCACCCGTTGAAAACATTTGGTGCATCATGGAAGGAAAAATATAACAAAGGAGACCAGGAACTGTTGAACATCTCAAATCCTGTATTCCGTCAACAATAGGACAATATTTCACTTTCCTAACTCTAGTAAGTGGTCTCTTTAGTTCCCACATGTTCAAGTGTTGTTAAAAGAGATGATGCAACACAATGGTAAACATGCCCCTGTCCCAACTTTTTTTTAAATGTGTTGCTGGCATGAAATTCAAAATGAGCATATGTTTTTTCTAAAAAAAACAATACAATTTCTCAGTTTCAACATTTGATATGTTGTCTTTGTTCTGTTTACAATTTACATTTGCATTTACAGCATTTGACAGATGCCCTTATCCAGAGTGGCTTACATAAGTGCTTTGAAGTTTCTATCAGTAAATATATTCTGATACTGGCTCACTAGGACCTGGGAATACCATCACACTAAAAACTGTTGGCAAGTAATACAGAATTTTTTATTTATTTATTTTTAAAAAAATATTAAAGTGAAGAATAAGTGCTAGTCCAAGTACTTCAGAAAGAGGTAGGTCTTTAGTCATCGTTTGAAGACACCCAGTGACTCAGCTGTTCGGACATCACGGGGAAGTTCATTCCACCACCTA
>JAQMYM010004464.1:0-13417 GCA_030014255.1 Parauchenoglanis ngamensis | reverse complement strand
GGTGACCCGGGGATCGAACCCAGGACCTTCTTGCTGTGAGGCGACAGTGCTAACCACCACACCACCGTGCCACCCCAGTTACTAATTACTTGCTAAAAAATGTAGTCAGTAAATTAATCTAATTACTACAAAATAAATGTAACTGATTATTTTCTGTTACTTTTGGATTACCTCAATACCAAATATGTGGATGATGACAGCAGTTTCTCAGCTAGAAGGCAAAACTTGCTCTGTACTGTGATGTTGTTCCCCTTTTCTAATTTAAAGACAAAATAATGTTAGAATTTCCACCCAGTGAAAAACCCATTTTTCACTAGAGGCCATGATGATGAATTGGTGACTGTAAGATTAGCTCTAATAATTACTGATTGTTTTGATTTTTTCTTTTATTATTATTTGATTATTTTAGGGTGTTCATTGAATAATCTTTCCTTGATAATTCAATTGGTTTATATTTTTAAAGTTTTTTTATTTATTGAATAATAATAGATTAATTATTAATAGATTATTATCCTTAACTAGCCTTAATTAAATAGCAGTTCATTAATTACAACATTAGTGACATTTATCAGATAATCTGTCGCAGCATGAGAATATTATCAAGTGCTCATGTCAACCTAATGAATGTTGATACTCATTCAGTATAACTCATTCACTCAGACTAACTCAAGGTGGCGGTATGTAGCCCACATCACAGCCATGATTTGTTCAAATTTTGAACAAACAAGTTCAAAATAAAGAAAAAATAAATATCTGCTGCCTGTTTCTCAACTGAAACTCTCCGATGCTAAGATCATTTTGCCTGCTGTGTGCGCGTGTGAAGTTAATCATTCAGCGCGTGGAATCGACTCCAAAGATTTGAATTGAGACTAGCCTAACTTTTTACTATTTTAAGCTAATTGATTCAAATAGCTTCGTTACTTGCTGCTTAACAAAATATAACAAAGTTGTTCTGGACAATTCAAGCAGAATATCATGCTTCTCCTCACATTCCCACAAAAGAAGAATAAAACACAAGTGATGAAATGAGGCAGCAGGGTAGTGTACTGTAAAACGTTTCATATCGTAGAGAAAGTCGTACTAATGTTTCTGCTCCACCATTTCACTTATATGTTTTTTTTAATGAAATGACGTAGCACATGCGCAGTATTTCATAGCGCAGTTCAACTAATAATGAAATTATTGACAATAACTTTTATTATCGATTGTTACTAATTTTGTTGATTTGTTGTTGCAGCCCTTAAGTATTTTTAATACTGTAATCCCGTAAATAATCCTGTAGATACTAAAAGTATCTGTAATCAGATTACAGCTTTTATTATGTAACTATCCTAATTACGTAATGCCGTTCCATGTATTCCGTTACTCCCCAAGCCTGAGTATAACAATAGAGAACTATATTTATATCAACTATTTACTATTTTAGTAATTTACTATTACTACTCTGATTTACTTTACTATTACTATCACTTCACTGTTCCTAAAATACTATTTAAAATTTACTCTATCGCTTACTAAAATATGAATGGGGAAAAATAATAATTATTAACAATAATAATAATAATCTTGTAATACCTGACGTGTTCTAAGCAAATTGAATGAACGATCCTTGAGCGAAGCAAAACAAATCTGGTGGTTTTCAAACTAAAGTTAACTATGTGTTTGTTTTTGATAAACAGTTTTATAACAGATTTATGGTAAAGCACATAACCAGCTTAAAACTCATAGTTAATACTCTGATACTCAGTGAAAACCCTATGCAGATACTGCGCATGCGTATTACAGACCGGATTTCCAGACTTTTTGTACTTCCACAAAAATCAGATCAGTTTACAACAAGATCAGCAAAAACCACTTCGGGGTGATTCAAGACCTGTATCAAACACCTGTTGGTGTTTATTTCACTACAATGACCAGCTCACTGAACGTTATCCCTTTACTTATTTTCTGTTCTAATAAAATTCTGCTCCATTCCAAGTGTCTTCAGAAAATATTCCTTGCTCCTTTGTACCTTTTAATATGCAAATGAGCGTGACGACGCAAACAATATGCAAATTAGATCAGTTAGTCCACTGCGTCATCAGGCGACTTTTTGAACGTGCACTAGTGAGTGGGAGGACGAGTGTAATTACTGTAATACACAGGTGTGGAGGTGGAGCTGAGATTAAAAAGAGTACCCCAAGAGTTCAGAGAAACCAAACGCACACAGGTTGTCAGGAAGATATCGCGGATGATTGTCTCCGCTCCTGTTTTCACTTCTTCCCAGTTCAAAACACGGTAAGAATTGGTGTTTTCTGCTGTGATAGACTACGTAATAGAATAATTTCGTGTATTTGGCGGGAAACCAAGAAGCGTGAGCACAAAACAGCGTGTTTTTTGAAGCGTGTTTGTGTGTCGCGCGCGGCTTTGTTGTTTCCAAGAAGAAGAAAGAGAGCGCGCTAAGATAAAAGACTACCTGGAAATGCCGCTACCATTGTACCTGAATGGATTGATACGTTTGAAAACGAAGTGTCATTATGTAATAATAATAATAATAATAATAACAACAAAACTTCGAGGCAATGGAAAATCCCTCAGCCCAGCTGCTGTACCTGTTGGTTCATAGGTGTTTATTGTTATATAGCCTGTGAAGTTATCTTATCAGTGAACACACTAAACTCCAGTCACATGTCAGTAATGTGAAAAATGTCACAGGCCAGATTTACTAGTAATATAGATATAGAAAGTGATGGGTTGTTGAGATAAGTCATTATAATTCTGTTCTCTGTTGTAGTGGTTGAAGATGTTTGCTAAAGCGACCAGGAAACTGGTTGATGAGATTGACCCAGATGGCTGTTTAATCCCTGTCTCCCGGCTGAATGAAACGGACAATTTGACTGTCTTCTCGCTGGTCATTAAGAGGAATTCCTTCTGGTTATGGCAGCAACCCAAGTACATACCCACAGACTTCACCCTGAACAATGTGCTGCTCGGAGACGATCCAATCCGTCCAGGTACAGCGATTATACATTTGTAACATTACAGTCATTACAGTCTGTTAAAGGAGGAAACCCACCTTGAACCACTTGCATATGAATATTATTAATATAATTAACACACCATCCTCATATTTTGTTAGGGAATTCTGAGATGAATTGAGTTGGTTTATTGTCACTTTGGTCAATGACTTCCTAAATTACCCACAATTCCGTTCGACTACCTTAGGATAGTGGTGCCAGTGGTCCCTTGATTCATATCTGCTTATAGAAACTGATGCAGCACTGTTTTAGTCCTTTAGCCTGTCTAGCTCTTTCACCTCCATCTGTACCATCACACAAAGTTCTAACACTTCAGTATTCATGCTAAAAACCTCTTTACGTGCCTGAAAACGTCATTACGTACCTGAACACAGTTCTGAGTACAGCATGCATTTGTCCATGAAAAGTATTTTTGTTGATAAGTATTTGTTGACAAGCTTTTATTTCATGACTAAATTATAACAACAACGGAAATGAAAAAATATTTGACAACGACAATCACGGCAAAATCTCTGTTCCTTATGTCCTTATGAATAAAGACGAGACGGTACAGCTGGCTCTGTTCGGGCATGTTGTTTAATGTTTAAAGCCAGGAGAACTATCCTTCAGTAGAATCCATTACAGTATTTTATCTTCCCTGTTTAATGTTGGAATGCAAGGGAATCCGACTCGCTAGGCTTGCTCGTTTAGCTGCTCGCATTACTTTCACAATACTCCTGGATTCTAAATCCACATTCTACATCCAGGAATCAACTCCCATAATTGCTGATCTGAAGACTACAGGGCACATTTTACAAGAAGTATCATGAAACAAAGCTCAGAATATTATGACTAAAACATTATGACTAAAATCAAATCTGCTCCACTGACTAAACATTGACCACAACAAAAAGACTGAAATGAAACAACAATTTTCAGTAAGTGATTAATACTGAAACTAAACCAATTAGCATTATAACCGCATTATAATGTGACTTCAGCACGAAAAGCACTGATAGACAAATTAGCACCAGAATCTAAACACGTTGACAACATTTCATTATAAACAATTTTTTTAACAGAAATTGTGAATCAGTGTCTGATGTCAGACATTAATTGCAAATGAAATTTTCTCACGGTCAGAGATGCACACCAAACTCCTCACCTTTTTGTAAAATTTGCTGTTGTGAGATAAAAATAGGTCAGCTATAAGATTCATGCAGATTCATGGGATTTTTTGGGGTGGGTATTTAGGTTTTGTTTGTGTTCAGAGAAACATTCAGGAGTTTGGTTAACACCAAACTAATTAGAAATAAACTTCATACATGGTCACAATTGACTTGAACTCTGCACAGAACTTGTGAAACATCCACTTTTCTATTAAACAGTTATATTTAACTTCATTATTGTTAGAATAATCATCTTTAAAATGTCAGACAAGAATATAAACAGGTTTATGACCTGTCCTTGTGGATGTCCGAGACTAACAGGACATTTAATAACAAGAAGAAGAAGAATGTGATTTTTTTTAAGTTTAATAAACGCGCAACTTTTCCAAAGTCAGTGAGTAATTGTGTTAAATAACTGTGATCTCAATGTTGACCAATTATGGTTTTTGGCATAATCAAACAGCCCTAGCTTAGTCATGACAATAAACACCCAGTTATTTTGTATCTGTGTATTTTCTATATTTGATTAGTATAATGTTAACATTGACAATGTTAATCTGGCTTTAAAAGTTTTTTGTGAAAATGTTTTGGACCTTAAATTCTCCCGGGGGAACATGTCCCTGGAACCCCCAGTAGTGGCAGTTTTTCTCTACCCTAACCTTTTTTGTTCTAACCTTTTTTACCTCTTACCTGTTCACATCCCTGCACTGTGTTTTGATTGGCATTCATTCATAAATATACAGTGTAACATGCTGTTATACCACAGTGCTTTTGAATCTTGTTTGTCACAAGGTGCTGATTAATTTTCTGTAACAGCTTGGCTGTGAATTAAATCATAGAATATTAACACACTCACTCTAATAGGTTCTTGCTTCTGTGTAACAACTCACACACTGTCTTGTACAGTCGATGAGCTGTATATTCTAAAGCTATCAAATGAATAAAAAAATAGTTGTTTAACAAAGAAAAACGTTTAATTGTTGATTTGGAGTTTTCTCTAAGGAGGGTGTGGAGAAAATGATATTGATAACAGGAACTTGTCTTGTGTAACATGCTGGTCGGAGATGAACTGGCAGGATGAGCGTAGTTGCATGAGATCAGCATGTTTAATAGGGAACATCCAAAAATCATAGTCACAGTTCATAGCATGGGTCGAAAAACAGATTTCCATTCATTCATTAATGAACATTTGTTGGTAAATTGCTATGGTATAAGAGGAATAAAGCCTTGACCACCTGTGGAGCAGACTGAATTATAAGCTGCTTTCAGACCAAACAGTTTTAGGGACTTATTGAGAGGAACTACCCCCTGGGGAGCTCCCTGAAGAACTGCACACGTTCAAAGGCCCTTTTTCCATTTGCATTTGCACCGCCAGTAGGAATGCTGAAGTGACGTAAGCTGCATGAAAATCGCATTGTATTTCCTCCATCGCATGTAGGCTCAATAAAGTGTGGACTTCACTGTCGACCCATTTATCTGTGTTTTTATTCCCGTTTTTAACACTAACATTTTACATGGATTTAAAGCTGTGCCCGATTTGGAAATCTTTTCCAGTCAAACTGGATTCGGCTTTTCAATACGAAGATATCAGTGATTTTAGTGATGATTTCGGACGTCACACATTCCCCCCTTGCTGCACCTCTCAGGGCAACTCGCAGCATGTTCCGCTTTGTTTTTTGGTTGTTTACGTTTCTACCATATGGATTTGTTGTAATAATGAGGCTGGCAGCACACATGTTTCTGTTTAAATCAAACTCTTACAGCCTATTATTTATTTCACTTTAGTTTGCCAACCACTCCATCTCAGGAGTCAGCTTCTCTCATCTGTTAACCTGCACATGCTGTTACATGGATTTTTTTAGCCAGTGTGGTTTTGTACATTTCAGTGCTGGGAGAGGACCTACCTTGAAGCAGGAGCTAAAAAAGTCCATAAAAACAGAGTTCTAAAAATGACAATTCTCAGTTCCTGCAGTGCAAACAGACAAAAAAGGAGTAATTAGTAATCAGTTTTAAGAACTATGAAAAAGTTCCTCCAGGCTGAAAGTGCCTGTAGACATCTTATAGACAGTTGAACTTTTCACTATGCGTTTATGTGATGATGCCTTTCTGTGTTCTCCACAGATCTGACCGAGACAGACTTCTTAAAATATAATCGCACAGCGGAAAACAGTTCGGGTGGAGAAGTTGATGCACTCGTCGGTTCTGGAAACCTAAACGTCAAAGGACAAGGTTCATCCAAATTGGCATCCTCATTTGGGAGCCTTAAAAAACAGGAAGTGGACGTTCAGAAACTGCTATGTGACTCTAAAGATAGGTGAGTGAAGGAGGAGGAGCTCTGCCATTGTGGTGTTTGCAGAGGCATACATTCAGTCACAATTCCTGAAAAAAAGTAATGTGATGTGGAAGTGGAAGTGAAACTGCTTGCTGGCAGACTTTTTGTTGCAAGCAAAGTGAAAAATATGAAAGCCTGGAATCTTTGATAACATTTTTGGGGGGTTGTAAAACTTTGGAAAAAATATTTCTGTTACCACAGACCTCAGTTCAAAAAAAAATTTTTCAGAAGAAAACCTTACTTGTATGTAGACAAATCTTTGTACAGAGAAGTCTTTCTTATCAAGCAAAAAAAGGATAAGGGTAATAACATTATGTGCTGGGGATTACTGAGTACTGCCATCACTTACCGACTTCACTGGATCAGAAGTGACACAGGTGAGTTAACTTCAATCGATTTCTTAGCAATATTGGTTAAGTGGTGACCTTGTTGTATTTGAATGTGGTATTAGATAATTGACCATGACTTCCTCATTACTTTTAAAAGATACTGAGTGGCCCGACTCTAAAATGGGTGATTGCACCACCCCTTCACCACCCAAATGTCACACTGTGCCACAGTCTGCCCTGTTTCCGCTAGCAACTTTATCAGCGTCTGTATTTTGTGTTTACCATAAACGCTGCTAAACTTGGATCATAGCAAAGAAAGAGAAGCATTAGAGCAATTTCTGCACTGGGATTCAGTCTTCCGTAGTTCTCTCACCAGCTTTGGGCATGTGCTGACTTGGGAATGTCACATATATTTACGGTACATTTAGTTTAGCTATGTCTGGCAAACGCCCTTATGGAGAGTCCCTTCCTATTGCTAGTACAGAAAGATCAGAATACTAGCAAGCTAAAATCCTGATAGAGAGGAGTTAGTAACACACAATATAGATATAGATATAGATATGTAACTAGTTTTTGTTTAAGTGCTTGGTGAGGCGGACTGGGCCTGTTACTTGTTATGTATTTCCAAAATCTCTTACCAGTTAAGCAGCTTTTAGTGGATGTAAAATCTCACTTTTACATGATCTGAAAGGGCAGATATGGCTACTGCAAGACAAGTATGGCAATAACAATAACTGGTCCTTCAGATGAGCTGAAAATCTCATTAGTAGCATAAAGGTGCTATAATTGCTGCTTTTTTCAACTTTTTTTGGTCATATGGCTGAATGTTGTGTATCTTGTACAGACCTCAGTAAGAAAGCAAACAGAAAGTTAGATTTATAGATAGTCTGCATGTTGGAACCAGTTTTAGTGGTTACATTTTGCAACTTGATAGGACAGTGGAAGCTCAGTTCAAATCCCTGTGCTGAGCCCTTGAGCAAGGTCCTTTACCCTCAACTGCTCACTTGTATAAATTAGACATATGTATGTCACTCTGGATAAGGGTGTCTGCCAAATGACGTAAATGTAAATGTTTAGGTCTGCTTGCATTACTGTAGTAGTATGTGGGTTATTGGCCAATTGCAAAAAGTGGTCAGATGACATACTTTTTGGTTGTTGTTGTTGTATGACAGTAAAATAGGGAGCTGTTTGCATGAAGTATATGATCCTGCACCAGTGGTGGATTATCCTGTATGAAGCTAGATGATATATTTTTGTGAATGTTTGGTGTTATTTTCTTAAAAGGGCATCTTTACTTTAAAACTACATATGCAAGTTGTTGATCATTTTGTATTATATGTTCTGTGCAGATGTCTGGACTTTCAGCACTCCCTGTTGAAGCAGGTAGTGCAGCGGCAGCGTGAGGTCTTAGCGCTGGTAAAGGAGCGAATCATTACCACACAGGCCTGCACAGTTATTGAGGAAGTACAGAAAGGAGGCACCTGCTCAGCCTTTCTTGGAGCCACGGTTCCCAAGAAGATTCAGGTCAGACATACTGGTTTATACAATATTATACTGCTTGAAATGATCATTAATACATTAGTTCAGCATGGGACGGTTTCAGCTTTAGATGAGCTCAGAACTGAGGTAGACTGGGAGCCTTTGTCTTGGCTTCCATAGTCAAGTCTTAGTGGTTAGAATGGCTCAAAAATATTCTTGGTTCTAATTATATAAGGAACTCCTTAAATTGAAGTGGTAATAATTATTATTGTTTTACAAGGTGGATCTTAAGTACGTGCTGTGGATTTTACATGTTCATTTAGTCAGTTAGCAGACTCACTTATCCAGAGTGACTTAGCACATCTCCATTAGAAACTAGAGACAAATTTTCGCCCAAACTGTCAGTTTGTCTTGATCAGCAAATGAATTTCGTTAGAACTGTGGTTTACAACCTATATGGAGGTCAGGGGATGTGAACACCAACGTTTCATGATGTTTAGCCTCAATCATGCAAAGTGACCCAGAAATGTAAAGTATTACAATTATAATAACCCACTTCTCCCTGTGGTCATTAGCAATTCAGTATTTATCCACTAGAAGAGTTTAGACTTATGCTTAGTAATGTCTCTGATTAAGCAAGTAACCTCCACTATCCATGCTGAAGCAACCATCTTAAAACAACATCTCAAACACTGACCTGTAGCGTGGCAAATTTAATGACAGGATTAACAGCTAATATAACATAGAGGATATGTTGACATACACATCTGTGGTGTTTTCTGCAGAGAAATCTACAAACGAGCATCTAACACAAACCAGTTATTACTAATTTAATTAGTGATAAGGCAGAAATGCAGTGCCGTTGAATTTTCTATTTTACTTCCTCATTCATCACCACAAATATGTCAGCATACAACCGCAGAGACCTCTGGGATTTTCCTTGATTTATATTTAATATAAGACACAGAGCCAGCGCTATATGTAAACACATTTACTGAACACTTTATTAGGGGTCACTATACTAATATTGGGTAGGGCCTCAATTTGCTCTCAAAACAGCCTTAATTCTTCATGGCATGGATCCACAAGATGTTGGAAACATTCTTTTGAGATTCTGGTCCATGTGGACATGATTGCATCATGCAGTTCCTGCAGATTTTTCAGCTGCACGTTCATGCTGGGACTCTCCCGTTCTACCACATCCAAATGTTCTACTGGATTCAGATCCGGTCACTCTGAAGGCCACTGAAGAACACTGAACTCATTGTCATGTTCATGAAACCAGTTTGAGACGTGGATTCATGCTGTTGGTGCCAAATTCTGACCCTACCAATGTAGAGTTTTAGGAAAAAGCCTTTAGCAATGTATGCATTATTAGACACAATTCAATGACGTATATGGTCACGTGTACCAACTGCGTGTAGGCTTTAAAGGTAGCTCTAATACTTCAAATAGTTATCCCCATACAAGTATCATAACATATTTAGACACACTTAAAATTTGGGCGTAGGTATGGTTCTCAAAAGAGCATCCAAGAAGCATCACCATATAGGAACACATGTACGTATCCTTGGGTTGCTAAACTGGGACACAAATGCAGACACTAGGCTACAACACTAACAGGTGGTGAACACACACACACACACACACAGAAGACATACTTAGTGACATCATAAATACTTAGAAAAGAGATAGAGTAAGAACATATTTTCTATGTGTTATCTTTGTCAGGCAATTAATTAATTATGGATACCAAGCATAAATTAGAAGGTAATAACAAGTTTTAATGATGGCTACCCTAGATAGTTTAGTTAGGCAAACTTAGGGTGTTAGTAACATATTGGTGGGGGTCAGATAGGGGTCAGCGAGGTCAAAAAATGTGCACGTCATCAATTTGTCAACTTGTTGCTAGAATGGTTTTCTGTATATAACAGTTAAGTTGGGGCAGTGTTTGAAGGTACGCTCTGCAGACCGCCTCGGCTTTTATTGTGCCAATAAAAGCCTAATTCTTCTGCACTCCTTGGGTACGTAAGCTGTTTATTTAATAGTTTCCACAACACCATCTGTGCAGGAATTGAGATTCATTGGTTGAGTCTGTGCTCACTGCAGCCTCAGATGGTCTCCTGCTGTTGAAGCTCATCTGCCTCAATGTTCGATGTGTTCTGTTGTCCGAGATGAGATGCTTGTAAAGAGTGCTTATTTGAGTTACTATAGACTTCCTGTCAGTGCAGACCAGTTTGGTCCTCAGATCTCTCTTATCAACAAGGTGTTTTTGAGCCTGCAGACCCCCTGCTCAATGGATGTTTTTTTTCTTTATTGCACAACTCTGAGGAAACTCTGGGGACTGTTGTGTGTGAAAATGCCGGGAGATCAGCAGTTTCTGAAATACTCAGACCAGCCCATCTGACACCAACAACCATGCCATGTTTAAAGTCAGTGAGATCACTGGTCACTAGTGTCCATTGGGTGTACCTCCAAATATTAATGTTGTTCACATATCAATCACTTTTGTTTTAGCAACCTTCAGAAAAGCTGTTAGGGTAAAAGATGGAAGCTGTTCATTCGCCTCATGCAACTTAGAGACCTGCTTCAATTCTATGTTTTTATTTATCAGGGCTTAAATAACAATTATGTGGTTCTCACCAACGTCTATAAACAAGCACATAACATCAGGTGGCGACAAAAAAGCCCAAAATATTTCATTATGTAATAATTTTTCCCCAAAAGGTAAACCAACATTAAGAAACCAGGGGGAAAAGTAAGTACACCCTATATTTCAGTCACATGCAGAACCACCTTTAGCAACAATGACTTGAAGTAAAGGTTTTTCTAGGAGTTTGAGAAATTGTCACCCACTCGTCTTTACAACATTGCTTCAGTTCATTGATGGTTGAGGGCACTCGTTTATGCGCAGCACTCTTAAGATCTCCCCACAGCGTCTCAATGAGGTCGAGGTCTGGACATTGACTTGGCTATTCCAACACCTTGATAAGTAAAATCAAATAAATAAAAACACAGAATCAATGTACTGTGTAGCAGTGTACAGAACTCTATGTTACTGGCTTACCTCAGTACCTGCTTAGACTTTTAATATTTTATTGTTCATTTTTATTAACAAATTGTTAACGTTATTGTTCCATGATTAAATTTTTTTCTGGTTTGTTTATGATTTCTTATTTGTAATTTGACGTAGTATTGAAACAGGAATAAATGTCAGATTAATTGATTAAATGGAAAAAAGTCAGTTGCGTTGCGAACACAACATTTATTCAAACTAAACTGACAATCTTAAAACATGTAGGCATTTTGTCAGGAGATACAATAAGGAACATGGAGAGGCACTAAGACACTAATCCAGTGGTCACAGAGAGAATAAAGTAGCGTTTAATATCATTTTAGTTTATACCTGGCTTACCTGTCTCTCATAATCTCTCACTGCTCTGCAGGTCTCGGTAAAAAATGGCAGGCTTCATTGTGACAGTAATATTTTAATGGAAATCCCGGCGAATACGGCCCTGGCTTACAGTATAATGGAGCTCGACGTGAAGTGCACGGGCCAATTTGGTAATATCTTTTTGCTCTCAATTATAATTATGATGAGAATATATGCAGTGCATCAGTAGTGCACATTTCAACTTAATGCTGCTGGAATTATTATCTAATAGAGTTTCTCATGACCACCGATTCTACACAGCTGTCCGTTACAGTTTTTTCATAGAAATGTTTCTCACTGGTGGAGTAAAGTAAAATTGTGCTTTGTGTTTAAGAATGCTTTATGTTCATCTCCTGACCTAGATAATCATATCCTTTAACCAACAGAGAGCTCTGTGCTAGTGCTGTTTAAGCAGGAAATGGAAATTAGTCAGCGATGACCCGTCTGACCACTGCAGTCTTGTATCCTCAGAGCTGTGCCTGTTGCCAGACACCAACGGACGCTTTGAGGTGGACGGCCTGCGCAAAACAAACGCAACCATGCTCAGCAGTTCTCCACCTGAATCACCAATCCAAAAGCTACAGGAAGGTAAGAGCTGAAGTGGAGGATTGGCCATGACCTGAAGCAGACGTTTACATTAATAGTCCAGTTACATGTACAGCATTCAGCAGACACAATAGTTGCGTCACAGATTTCTCACTGTGGAGATTCCCTGGGAACTTTGCATTAAAGATCAGCAACACGTCCCTTTACGTAAGATATGGTTTATTTGCAGTACCGTGCCGACTGTCGGAGGA
The DNA here is from genome assembly GCA_030014255.1 of Parauchenoglanis ngamensis. NCBI lineage: Eukaryota > Metazoa > Chordata > Actinopteri > Siluriformes > Auchenoglanididae > Parauchenoglanis > Parauchenoglanis ngamensis. The sequence continues at coordinate 882 of JAQMYM010004464.1, read as the reverse complement.
AGTCTCAGGCTCATGTTGAGTCGATTTCTGCCGACTGGTGTGATGGCAAGAGGTTATACTGGGTACAGAACAAAGCATTGTTTAGATGTTGACTCGCCTCAGACGGTGGGGAAAAGCATGCACTGTAACAATCTACAGCTGTGAGACCACACTAGTCAGATAACACCAACAAATATCCTGCTTGGAAATAGCACTGGAATAAAATCATAATCTTACACCAGTATCCAAAGTGCTTTGTAGCTCGGGGTTTAAGAGTAGTATCAAGCTGAAATCCAGTTAGAGAGGGGGCAGTACAGCAAGAAAAACACAAGGCAAAGGATTTTTAAAAAAATATTAAATTAGTGCTTATTTAAGTGCTTGGTGAAGAGAGAAGCAGATGTCTTGCATGAAAAGACAAAAAAGGAAACCTGTAGATTATTTCAACATGCATGATATTTATATCATAATCCCAGTGGTCGGAAATTATATTTTCATTCTGCACTAGCAGAAAGCATGTCCGTCCGTTGTGTTAGGAATAAGCACAAGTTACAGCATGTTGCTTTTCTGATAAGGGAAGGAAAAAGCACCTGTACACTTTATCCGAGCAGGCAGAGTGTGGTTATATTGCACAAAACACTCTTAGCCTGGCTGTTGTTAATCACGCTTAATAACCTCCACGATAGCCAATATTTGTACCATTATTTTACCAGAGTAATGCAGTCTTGTGATATGTACAGTAGTATTTAACAGTGGTGACAGCACTGTCCTTTTAACACTTTAGCCAATCCTCAAACAATTTTAAATTCCTCACGCAGTCCTCCATCTCTCTCTCTCTCTCTCTCCCTCCATCTCTCTCTCTCTCCCCCCCCCTTTCCCTCCCTCTCCCTCTCTCTCACCCTCCCT
>JAQMYM010004463.1:0-13419 GCA_030014255.1 Parauchenoglanis ngamensis | reverse complement strand
AATTTGGAAGCAGACTTCTATTTTGGTAATCACCTGTGGTGGTCTCTTATCGGTTGTTTCGGTCAATATGTATATTGGTACTGTGCCACGAGGGGCGCCGTACCTTCCCCCTTCGCCTGAGGCTGTGGATGGCTCGTGTAGCGGTTACTGTTTGGTTCATAAATAAAATATAACTGTTTTCTTTTACCAGTCTGCGTGTTGTGTCCTTCCAGTTGTCTGCTTAAACAATTCCGAACATAGTTGTACTTAATACACAACAATAACAGTCTGTGATATTTTAACTTTATACACAAACCCTTATGTGCAGCCAAGAGCAGTCAGAGACAGTGAAGCAGTGGCCATCACAGGAGCAGAAGTCATCATAGTGGCAGGCTGGACAGTTGAGCCTTTAAAGCACAAGCCATTGATCAGATCCATGCCAGCAGAGCAGTAACAGATTCCACAATGAAGAAGGATGTCTGACATATAGCATTATCCCAGGATACAGTAAAAGGTAAGCAGCCAATAACTGGAAAGGGAGAACAGGAGTAGATCACTAACTTAATTATATGAGGCAATAGCTGTTCTCCTTTGAAGTACTTTCCATACAGGCATTTCAGCAGAATGGACACTGAAGAGCCTGAATCCACAGTCAGCAACATAGGCAATCAGTCTTAATGTTAACTGTGCATCAAACCTTGTCAGATGCTGTGTGCTCATGCAAGTAATGAATCTGAACTTATGGCAAGGCAATTTCATGCACAGAGCGTGTTTGTGTTAAATGACACACTCTTGCAAAATGTCCAGTCTTGTTATAGTTCTTATACTTAACTGACACAGTGGGGCAGGATTGATCATGTGCAAGATGTCAGTCAGATCCACTGCATTAGCAGGTTCGGCTGGATGCATGACAAGAAGTAACAGCAGGAGGACAAGAAGGAGCAGTAGGTGGTGTATTAGCAGGTGGAGAAGGCAGTTTTGTGGGTGGCGTGCAGCAGGTGTTGAAGAGACAGCTTGCACAGGCACTGATTGATCACCAGCAAGTGTAATGGCTCTCTGTAAAGTTAAATCTGGTTCGAGAAACAGTCACTCTCAAATGCGAGAATTGGTGTTTTCCACCAACTGATCACAAAGCATTTCATCTATACTGAATGCAAACTCACACGTAGCCACTAGGTTTTGCAAAGCTGCAACATAGTGTAGCACGCATTCATGAGAAGCTTGTGCATGCTTTCTGAATGCTTTGCGCTCAGCCACTATGTTACACATTAACAGCATCTTCCATGCTCTCACCTTCATCAGGCAATGTGAAAAAGAGTCTCTGGCCCTTTTGGCTTTAGAGGTGGGTGTCCAGGTTAGTTAGAGTGAGAGTAGTGTACTGTCTGTAGGGGAATGTCTGGATGTCTTTGGCAGAGTTGATAATCCCCCAGCTCCAGCATTAGCGCCCTCACAGCATGGTGAATGGGTGATGACTCTGCGGCATAATCGCAAAGCCAAAACTAACACTAAGGTTTGCCCACGGGAGCACCACTCCTCTTCATGTGTCTAACAGGTTTGCTCTCCTCAGAGAAACACCCACTGAGAAACCTGAAAGAGCTCTGGTCATAGGAGACTTTATCTTAAGGTATGTGAAATTAACTAGGACTTAAGGGGCACCAGCAGATTTTGTTAGGTGTAAACCAGGAGCCAGGTGGCAGACATAGCAGGTAATCTTAGGGTCTTAGGCAAGCATAGGTTTTCTATACTAACTACTAATACTAAGATAGTTGTTCATATAGGAGCTTATGATATAGTCCTTCGTCAGTCAGAGGTTACTAAGTGTAACTTTGTAGAGGTGTTTAAACTAGCGAAGGCGATGTACAATGCAGTAGTATGCTCTGGCCCCATCCCAATGCGTCAGGCTCCTCAGAACTCGATCAGACCACTAAATGCTTAGAGTCAACGTTTCACTCTACACTAGACTATGTAGCTCCACTTAAAAGAAAAATAATTCGAGAGAAAAAATTAGCACCCTAAAACAGACCACCCAGAAATTAGAACGTAAGTGGCATCAAACTAAATTGATAGTATTCAAATTAGCATGGAAGGAGAGCCTTGTGAGCTATAGGAAAGGTCTTAGTGCTGCTTGTTCAATGTATCTCTCCACTGTAACATATATAACATAATACAGAATATAATAAAAACAATTCAAATGTTTTATTTAAAACTGTAGCAAAATTAACTAGGAATAAGACCACCACAGAAACATTCTTACCATCAATATGCAGAAGCAATGACTACATGAATTTTTTCAATGACAACATAAACAATATCAGGAAAAAATACAGATTATGAATTTAAAACTAGACAATGTGAAAACTAACACTGCAGACAACAATATAACACTATCAGCCAATAGAATGCTTTATCCCCCTTCAAGAGACTGAAATAATTTCACTAATTTCCTCATCAAAATCAAGCTGATCCCTTACCTCTATATTTCCTCAAACAGATAATGCCAGATGCAATCGAACCTATTCTAAAAATAATAAATACTTCCCTTAGCATTGATTATGTGCCTAAATCCTTTAAATTAGCAGTTTTAAACCAAATTAAACTCAAACCCCTGATTAAAAAACTCAGTCTGGACCCCAGTCAGCTGTCCAACTATAGGCCAATATTCAACCTTTCCTTTATTTCATAGAGCCTAGAAAAGTAGCACTGCAGTTATGCTTGTGTCTATGTAGGAATAGCATTCATGAAACGTATCAGTCAGCACAGACACAGCGCTGGTTAAAGTGGTAAATTACCTACTTTTGGCCTCTGGGTTGTGTCTCCTTACTTGTGTTACTTGACCTTAGTGCAGCTTTCAACATCATTGATCATTCTATTCTCCTTGATAGATTAGAAAAGTTTGTTGGTGTTAAGGGAACAACCCTCTCCTGGTTCAGGATTTATTTGACTGATTCTCATCAGAAATATTGCTAATATAAAAAAATATGTCACTGCATAATGAAGAAAAGCTAGTTTATGCTTTTGCTACCTATAGTTTAGATTATTATAATGCCTTACTGTCTGCATATTCCAGGAGGTGCATAAACAAGTTCAAGGTAGCCCAGAATGCAGCAGCAAGAGTCCTTACTAGAACAAGGATATATGAGCACATCATCCTTATCTTATCTAGACTGCATTGGCTACCAATCAAATTTAGCACTGATTATAACATACTACTATTGACCTATAAAGCACTGAATGGGCTCACACCACAGTACCTGAGCAAACTTGTGGTTTCTTATGATCTTCCACACTTACATAGATCAAAAGGTGCAGGCTATTTGTTGGTACTTCGAATAGTGAAGGCTACAGTAGGGGCAGATCTTTCTCTTACAATGTGCTCTCTTATTGAACAGCCTTATATATATATATGGTCATCTACTTAGCTATGTTTATTTTGTTTCAAATAAATTTTGTTAGTAATTTACACAGAAGACTGCGAAGCTAGGTGTTTAAGCTACTGTTTTTGGCAGGGTATGAGTGGCAGGGTTACGTATAGTGAATTATTTTAGTGAGCCGCATCACATAATTTGAATCTAAGTCGCATGATTCACTTTAAAAGAACTGTGGACCTCGAAGACGTTATCTCTCTCGGTCTCTCTCTACTGGCTTCATATTGCTGCAAGAGTAGGGATTTGAAGTGAACATAGCGCGACTGATAGTTCAAGTCTGATAGTTCTGTTGAAAACTTTCTTCACGACGCCGCATGTGTAAGAATCCCGCTGCTCATCGAGCAGATAACAGACAGTGAACGAAAGAGTGAAGGATAATAGCAACTGGCCTATTCATTATACAGTAATTTCGACTTTTAAACATTTGCTGAACCATTAAATGGCTTATGGAGAATATGTTGTCCTGAGAGCAGGGTAAGAACCCTGTACTGCATCAACTAGCTTGGTCGAATAATCAATAGTCAACGAGAGTGGATTTTGTGAATAAAAAATAATCACTTCCGACATTGCCTGTCAGAGATGACTCAAGTAAAGAATGAGTTGCAGGTTACTTTAATTTTACTCTACTCTAAAATTACTCCAATAACTCTAGCATACTTAGCTGAATTGCAAAAGGCTTTCTTTCTCTCACTACACCTGCAGATGAACGTACTGAATGATATTTAGTCACTGTTACAGAAACAAAAGTGCAAAGTTAACAGTGAGAAGGAGCGATTTCGGTAGAGCTGGAAACAAGAATACTTTTTCAGCAAAAGCCATAGCGAATATGTGTGCCTTATATCTGGAGGGACTGATGCAGTAATTGGGGAATTTATGATCATTAATGCTTATTTCACTTGGTGAGACATGCACAGTGACTCTGGTAACAAATGAACGGGTAACGAAAACAATTTTTATGACTCTTACTTGTAGAAAAGGCAGGCTAAAAAAGTGTGTTTTGGGCACATTTTTCATACCTTGAAGACAGGCAGTGAACAGACACAAGAAGCCTCATATTCAAATGTGTGATAAATCCCTCTACTGCAAAGCAACCAACACAAGCAACTTGGCAATGCACCTATCCAACAAACACTGCGACTTTGACTTAGACTAAACATGTTGGATGGCAAAATGTGTTAATTGACAGTGTAATTCAGGCACACAATTAACTGCTTTTTCCCTATTTTTTGTATTTTCTTCATTGCAGAATTGCTCTCACATTTGTGTACAATAATTCTGAAGGAGTTACTGTTCAAAATAGAGTTAGGTCCCAAAAACCCAAAACACCATAACATTAAGAACTGGTTACCAGTTCATGTACACTGCTTGTGGTGACGCTGTCACCCGACTTCGTGTTTTTAGCTTAATAATGATGCAGATTGGATTCGTACAGCGTTAGGATATAAATATGACACTAACTAGAATATTTGAGATGCTTTTTGATGAGAACGCATGTCATTAGCACACAGAGAACATCACCATGCTTTCTAGGTCTAGACTGGTCAGCAGTACATGGCTCTAACATTTCAGAACATATTTAAGGAAATGTTTGAATTATTTCATTCTTATTTGTTTTTAAAGAGCTTTGCATTTATAAAAAGGAGGAGATTGTAATGTAGCACCCACAATCTCAATTTGGGGTATTCAGTTATCTCTGTCTGTCTGTCTGTCTGTCTGTCTGTCTATCTATCTATCTATCTAATAATAGATAAGCAAATAGCTAGCTATATCATATCATATAGCTATATTAGTTAGTTTTATTTATTTATTTTTGACTGAATTGTTGTTTTGGTAGTGAAAATTGACATTGCCAAATTGCTTACCATACATAGGCTATCATGCCACCCTACAGTTATTCCTATTCATTGAAAATTTACTTGTATATGCAAAAATGTTCTTGCAGCAAAGCTCTTACACCCCTGGCTCTGCAATCGTTCTTGTGTAGTGACTGACTCATTAATCTTCATGTACTTCTTGTTAAAATGGTGCAATGATGTCTCATCACCTGTCCATGAGATTAGAATAATATGTGGTTGTTTCTTGGCTATATGGCCAAAAGTATCTGGACACTTGCACAGGCACTGATGTACTGTCTGTGTTCCAGTTCATCCCAAGGGAGTTCAGTGGGGATGAGAACAGGGCTCTGTGCAGGGCACTCGAGTTCTTCCACACCATCCTTAGCAAACCGTGTATTCATGGACCTTGCATGGTACCCAGGGGCATTATCATGGTGGTAACGCTAATCATTATCAACCTTCCCAGAAGCGTGGAGGTTATCATAACAAACCATCAAAATGCTTTCATGCTAATTTTAAAATGTTCAAATATTGTTAGACAGACATTCTACACTGAGTTACTAAAACAGCTATGTTGATGTTGAAAACCTGTGTAGGCCTACTTATTTTCCACACAGATAATTGATCTGGAAAGGATAAAAGAATCAATAAAGTAGAGGACTGATAGAATCAATAAGTAGGATTAATACTGGCATTGGTATCAATATAAACTTATCAATTCCCATCCCTAGTTCCTGGTCCAGATAAACCCCAAGAAACTCTAAGGGACACCATTCTCAGAATCATTTAGAGCAAAAAAAGAAAGAAAGAAATATTCATACTGACATCATGCAACCTTTAACAGCTGAGGTACAGTGTAAGGTGCTTACGTAAATTAACCTCTGCCCAAGTCTATTTTATTTCATTAAGAATTTTTTATTTTTTTTATCTGTTCTGATAAAGCAGTGTTTCTAAATTGTCAGTAACATGAAAAGATGTTTCTCAGAATCAGGGAGAAGGGAAACAACAGAGGGTGAGGAGAGGGGGAGAGCAATGCAATGGTGCAGAAACTCTTCCAGGCTTTCTTGCACCAATTTAGTAAGTATAAAATGCAAATACAGTCCCCTCTGAAAGTACTCAAAGAGCAAATCAAATTATTTTGTTTACAATTTTGTTTACAGTACAATTTTAGCTATTGTGTATGATTAAATTAGGTTCAAGATCAAAAGATGAATATGATACAATAGATCACAATTTCAGCTTTCATGTGTGACCATGCCTAAAATGGACCATGCCAAAAAATAGTTTCCATCGTGCTAATCGAGAGCACTTTTCTTCAACACAAAAAGTTGCATCGTGTTGCACCGTGATGCATTGTGATGTGCCCACGGAGTGGATCGTTTAGTTCAATGTGAGTACAGATCAGTGGGGAGGGGGGACAATTTCTCCCGGCTGCGGTATAAGGCAGTTGAACCTAGTGAGAGAACACCTAGTGTGAGGGGCATAATAACACTAGGTGATCTATACCATGCTTGAGCATGTTTGACCCCACAAATCTGGAAAGAGGTAGGCTTGGGTACATATCAATTGGACTCATGCAAAGTATGCATCAGCGTAGTTGCTAACATTGCCCAAGCACAAAACTTGAATGATGCTGTGATGTGCACTTTTTGATTCATTCGAGAATATTTGGGTTAATAAAAGGTCTAGCTCTCAGCTTATTGATGAACATCAATACACCAAGTGTTTTGTAAGTATTCCATAAATCCCCTTATCAACTTCCAACCAGTATTCTGGATTTCATCACATCTGCAATGCCCCTGCTATCATTCTGTAATAGACTGTGTCACAGATGAGCCATTACAATAAAGCAAAGCCACTACATATGTAATCAAAGACCATTTTTCAAAACCCTGCAGACTCATTCTCTCACCAGATTGCCCACCTCGTGTAAATAAAGAAAGCATTATTTTAGCATGTGTTCAGAGCTGAATTATCTGCCTGAGCACAGTCTCTAAATAAAGCTTGCATGTCAGCTCATATTTTTGGGAAGCAGTTGCGCAATATCAGTTTCAGCTTTAAAGCTGAGTTCCACCCTCAGGTAGAGAAAGGCCAGGTAGAGTTTCTCAACTAAAAACTGCTGTCTTTCTTAGAACAACAGGAGCCTGCCCTATACAAAATTTCATGATTAATTTAAGTATGCCAAATTAAGTCCAAAGTCTCTTGGACTTTTGCAATATTAATACAAATTTCTGCAGTATTCTACTATTTACAATTATTATATTTCCAATTTTCAATCTCTGTCTTCTTACACCTGTCAGATCTTCTGTGTGGGTCAAAAGGTCCAGTGGATGAATAACCTGCCTACATCAACTGTTGGATGTTTAGCAGTTATCCTTTTTGGCAGACAGTGAGACTATTGCCATGAGGAGCATTTCTCGGTACCATCTGATAACATCTTCGAACCCTTGCTCATATAGAATTCCTGACATAGTCACACCTGTCCATGCGATCTCTCACTAACAAAAGTGACTGTCAAATATTGACCGTCTTCCATTCACTGCTTTCAGTTGTTTGTAATTTATACTCATTTCACTCTGTAAATATACAAAGTCTTCCTTTTGTTATAGTAAACAAAGTCTTCCTTCCTTGGATTGTTAAGACACTGTTTATCTAGTTTCTACTTTTTTTACTTTAGTCTATATCAAGATTACAAATCTGCATGTCTATATTTTGACTATAAAGCCATTTTATTATTTGCCATTATTTTTATTATTACACTTGAGTTTGCCTAATAATGAACACACTTATATTCTATATTTTGGTTCCAGTTTGGGTGAATGTGTGCTCATGATAACCTCAGATTTCTGTTCTTGGCTTCGTGAAACCCAATGTGTTCTTCTGCTGTTCTAACCTGTCCACCACATGGTTCAATGTTTTGTGCATGCTGAAATGCTTTTCTGCTCACCAATGTTGTAAAGAGTGATTATTTGAGTTATTGTGTCCTTCCTGGCAGCTCAAACCAATCTGCCCATTTTCCTCTAACCTCTATTAATAAGGTGTTTCCACAGTTCACCTACAGAACTGTTGCTCACTCAATATATTCTGTTTTTCACACTATTCTGTGAATATTATATAGATACTATTGTGGGTGAAAATCCCAGGAGATCAGGAGTTTCTGAAATACTCAAACCAGCCCACATGATTGGCTGTTTGTGTCTTTAAATGTAATCCCTACATGTCATATTTGTGGTATATTCAGTGTTTGCTTTAAGAGACTTTGTCCAATATTGCAATATACAAACCATGGTTCGAGCAGCATTACTTCACTCAAACTAAATTTGTCAGATACTGTCATCGTCTGTCATGTCAAGCAGAGCAAAACTTTGTCCAGTTTTGACAAGGGGTGGTAAGTTATGGTGCCTTAGACCCGACAGATTTGTGTACTTTCTTCCTCTAGTTAGCCACTTCCAGTTACTTTTAAGTCTCTTCAAATATGGCATGACAGTCTCATTAGTCTGAACAGCTTATGTTATGATCTGTCCCTCATTGCACGCACAACACTGTCTGTGCCCGATGATCTCTGTTGTGCAAACCGCTACAGCATGCGCCTACAAGTTATGCAAACGGCAACCTTGGACTAAGATGCCTGATGCTCCCACCCATGACTTGTTAATTGGATGCAGGTGCATCCAATATACACACCCTCACACAGTTTAAAAGGACTCTCAGTTACACTTTTAGTTTGCAAAGCATTAGTTTAGTTACGACACTGTGTTTCTGCTATTCCCAAGCCTTTTTGTATTCCCACGGTTGTTTTGTCAGTTATGATTGTGTTTACCTCGTCTGGTTTCCATGTTTCTGTTTGGTCTGCTGATCGCCTGAACAATGTTTATGTTTTGGACTGTGAGTTTGCCTGCCGACTTTGTAACTTTGCCTCTGTGTGTTAATAAACATCTTTTACTTTTACTGCCGCCTCCTACCTGCACATGTGTCTGGCCACACCCTGCATAGCTGCCAGCAGGCTGTATATGCTTTCTCTGAGATGGGGCTTGCCTGCTGCTGGATCTATTTAATGTGCCAGTCACTTAACATTGTGAGGTAGCTTAGGACATTTGAAAGAAAGCACACAACTTTCTATGTTACTAGAAAGAAATCACCACATGGTTGATATCTGGCCCTGCATATGTGTTGGTCTAATCTGGTGACCCTTTCCCCTTTTCAGCATAAAATATATCCATGTTTGCTTAACAACCTGCTTAGTGCAGATTTTGATCCAAGTACTTATGATATGACTATTAGTATGTTCTGTCTGGTCTGATTTTATTAGGTTTTACTGTATTAAATGCTATTACATGGTATTATATGGTATTGTCCAGAATTCCGCAACTCACCACATCCAGAACTTAACAGAATATTCATTCATTCGTCTGAATTATTGGTGTATCTGTATCTGTTTAATACTTCAAAAATTCATATCTACAGCCAGATTTAAACTAAAGTGGGCCTAAACCACAAAATAGTTAATTAATTAATTAATTAATTCATTCATTCATTCATTCAACAAAACTCTACTACTTCGCCTCAAGAAACACCAGAAGAAACACACACGCACACACATACACACGCACGCACACACACCCACACACAGAGACAGAGAGAGAGAGAGAGATCTGCCACTCAAACACATTTAGGGACAATTCAGAGTACCCATTCCATGTACAAGTATATTTATGGGAGGAGAACCTGGAAGAACTCACATGCACACATACTCCCACATACTGACACTACACTAACCACTATGCCACTTTGCCAACCACGTAACTGAATATTTGTATGTAAAACTGTATTTTCAACTTTCAAACACTGACTGCTGTGTTTGAATACATAAATAGAGTAATAAAATAGCAAAATAGCTGATAAATGCAGCTTTGGTCTGAACTTTATTAAATCACATACCACTTTGTCTTTCTGACCTTCAGTAAGAGATGCTTAATATATTTCCTTTTCCCATATAGTTCCTTACACTGCACATTTTTGTGGTTTGTCTGATATAAAATACGTTATAATCTTTTAAAGGGTTGTTGCTGAGCTTATGTGTTGTTATCAGATGTGGTACTGTCAGGGGAAACATTAACATTTGTAGACACAGGCTATTCTTGAACAAGAACTGGAAACGAGTTAGTTTTTAACATGCTGAATGTATTATATTTTCCATAGACAAAATGATGAATATGAGGATGAAAACAACATTAACTTTTGTATTACCCAGTATGTGGATGAAGCAGTGAGATATGAGATATGGATGCCTTCAGTGAAGCATAAAGAACAGAGGAAAAGCAAGAGCACTTCATCTCATCTTCATCTCAAATCCTGGTAACACTGAAATTTAATTCCAGCATATGAGCACATCACACATTTCACCCAATTCACCAAACTCATTAAATGAAAGTTATGATGTGTGTGCGTATGTGTGTGTGTGTGCATGTGTTTGAGTGTGTGCATGCTAACAAAGAGTTCTGACAGCATGTCATCTTGTGAGTTCCCATCTGAACATCAGGAGTTATCAACATGTTGGTTTTATATATATGCAGAGGACAAAGATCTGCTTTATACCTCACCCTAACACTTTAACATTTCAATTTGTTTTTTCCCAAAATTGAATGTGCAGCGCCTCCTCGTATTACTGATGTTATTGTAGCCCCAATTTGCAAGTGCTATATTGCAGTACTAATGACTTATAATTTATAAATCAACATGGCAAAACATATTGTTATTATTATCCATCCATTATCTGGAAGCTGGAGCCAATCCCAGTAGCTTCAGGCGAAAGGCAGGGTACACCCTGGGCAGGTCGCCAGTCCACCAAGGGCCAACAAAGACAAACAACCACACACGCTCGCATTCATACCTATGGGCAATTTAGTGTAGCCAGTTGACCTAATCTGCATGTCTTTGGACTGTGGGAGGAAACCCACGCATGCACAGGGAGAACATGCAAATTCCACACAGAAAGGGACCCTGTGTGACCCGGGGATCGAACTCAGGACCTTCTTGCTGTGAGGTGACAGTGCTAACCACTGAACCACCGTGCCACCTGTTATCATTATAGTCCAACAAATTCTGTTCTGAATTTTTTGCTGTCCTAATTGAAGTAGATGTAGTTGAGCTGAAGGCCTAAAACTCAAACTATTATTAGATCTTGGCCTCATACCTTTGCTATGTCTCATGTACTGAATTATTGAAGGATGTTTACATGTCTCTAATCAAATATATTGAGCAGACACTTACACTTGTGTTTGTAAATCTATCATTTGTACCTCTCAAAGATCATTTCAGCTAAGTGGGATTCACACCGTATGTACTGCACTAGCTCTCTATCACATAAGCTTCACTGTTAAGTAAGGTCCTTTGTCTGTAGTCACTTCAGCCTACTGAAGTGCCTCAATGTCTTGTCATTTCACTACTGGAAGTTTCCCCCATGTGTAAATTAGGGATGACAAATTTATAAGATTTTTTTTAACAGATGAAAGGCTTACACAGTGCTGGTAGTCTCCTGTAGGCTCAACTTCAATCTTTGAGCCCACAGGAGTTAGAGGTTTACACTCAGCTTTTGCCTTTAATGGTAAGAATCAGATTAGTCTGTCAAATGCAAAAATAATGTTTGTTTTTTTATTTCTTAACATTTCCAGAGTTGTTAATCATGCCACTGCACTCCTACTTGTTCCTCTCCTCATGCTCTCTATAAAGTTCTGTGTACTATTTCAGATTGAGCATTTTTTAAATTACCTTATGTTGCAGCATTCATTTTATTTACAGGGACTTAACTGTTATCTGGAAAATGAGTCTATAATACAATTTGTACCACTATAGTGCCTCTAATATTTAATTAAACACACTCCACAATTATCCTCAATGATTCTTTCCAATATTAACATTATTTCAAATGTACTTCTGTAGCTATACATGCACAGCCAGAGAGATCTCACCTTTGTGAGTTTTTTTTTGTGGTTTTATTCATTCTGTTAGTTGCATATGTTCTACAGGGAAGTTGCATAGTGTGCTGCTCTAGTGAGTGACCCACTTTCATTGCTTAACCATGCCACTAGCTGTTTGGTACCATGAACTGTCCTGTCAGACACTAACTGATCTGGGGCAATTTTAATAATTATATTTGGTGCTGTCTGGGGGAAATTTCAGCAATGACGTGTCTTTTTATAGCAAACAAATTTGCCATGCTGATCTGAGTCCATAATATTAATCTCTAATGTTAATGCAAATAAACTAATTTATTTGGGTTAGATTAAATCTGTGGATGTTTATTAAAACTGCTTTGAAGAATAGAATATAGTTTTGATTGATGTCAGTAGTGTTGGCATCGCCTGGAAAGTTTTCTATTAAAGAGCTATCAGCTATTTAATAGAAAAGATCTGGAAAGCTTTCAGCTTTTAAAGAGATTTAAATTTGTCCCTTATCCCTTAATCCCCTGTTTCACACTTTTTAGGCCCATAAATTGTGTTATGTCTAGGTAAAAATGTTGTTTTTTGCCTTTAGTTTTAAGGTTTTTTCCCTAAATTGAGTATTTCAACAGTATGAATGTGAGAAATGCTAATTGATGCGCAACTGGATCCAATGGTGCCACCTTTAGTAGTTAAAGGGTTAAACTTAAGTATAGACTACAATAGTCCACTTCACTGACATTATCTATTTGCAGAGAAAGCAAGTCTTGAATTTGATCAGTCCGTGAAAAATACAAAGAACCAAAAACAGTTCATTTCTTAACATACTGATAGTCAAATGTATTTGAATACATTCTACAGTTTTAGAAAAAAATGGCTCATATTAAAAACTTGTTTGTGTGTTAGACAGAGGCAGTAGACAGATGTAATTGCAGTTTAGGATGTTTAATATACAAAAGCAGACGAATCCAGCATGTGAGGCAATATCATGAAAGGAAGGAAGGAGAGCCTACTGAGCTACAGGAAAGCCCTTAGTGCTGCTCGATCAATGTGTTTCTAAAATCTAAAAGAAGACAACAAAAAAAAATCCTTGATTCTAATTTAATACTGTAGCAAAATTAACTAGGAATAAGAATGCCACAGAAACATCCATACCATCAACATTCAGTAGCAATGACTTCATGACTTTTTTCAATGACAAGATTGACAATATCAGGCAAAAAATACAAACTATGAATTTAA
>JAQMYM010004462.1:0-13428 GCA_030014255.1 Parauchenoglanis ngamensis | reverse complement strand
TTTGGCAGACACCCTTATCCAGAGCGACTTACATATATCTCATTTATACAACTGAGCAGTTGAGGGTTAAGGGCCTTACTCATGGGCCCATCAGCGATAGCTTGGCAGTGCTGGGATTTGAACCCACGACCTTCCAAGCACTAGTCTAATGTCTTAACCACTGAGCTACCACTGCTTTAGCAAGGGAGAACATCAGATTTATGTTGATCACGTCAGTGTGGCGTCGGTTGGTAGAAAGATCTATTCATGTGATACCGTGTATCATTTTGATGTACTTTGCGGTTGTGGTTGTGTTTTGTGTTTAGATTTTTGTGGTGCTGTTCTGTGTTCAGCTGTGGTTCTGTGGTCAAGCTAGAGGGGAAGAGAAAAAAATCTGGCTCCACTTTTCAACCACTGTGCACAATATAAGGGTCACTGGTTCACACAAAACTTTTGTTTAATAAAGTTTAGCAATGATTCAGATTTAATAAATTTGACACCTGACCTGTGATTATGAAGGGGCAGAAATAAAAAAAATAATAACTTGATGCTTATTAGCCATGAATTTAATTAACAAATAGGAATACACATCCCACATCCTCTGTAGTAGAGCTTAACACTATTTTGCAAAGGCAGCTAAAAATATTCAGAGACAAATTTATAACACTGCTTTCTCTGTCGAATGAAAATACATATATTGACTATTTTCCTGACAGGATGTAAAAAACAATTCATTATTCTGCTTCAAAGTCAGTTAAATGCAACATATATCATGTATTCTGTACCATTTAATTGATTCTTTTAAATGGTACAATGCTACATGACATATGCTGCACCATTTTGTTTTTATAAATTTAAAAAATAAATAAATAAATAAATATAATAAATAATAAATTTTAAAAATAGTTTTTATTTTTTAGTTTTAATTATAGTTCAGTAAATTTTTGTCAAGAAATAGAATGACTTGTTAAATGGCACTAAATCATATACATTAATTCTGCAGATTAATCCTTTAATTAATAGTACAATATTACTATTAATATTAATAGTACAGTATGTTCCACAGAAAGAGCTGAAAACAACAAAACATATACATCAGTATAGCTATATTGCAGCAATACATTTATTTATTTATTTATTTATTTATTTTGCTGTTGTCACTTTGTTGAAGGTTACCAGGGACTGCAGGTACATTATAGGTCCTCATTCAATAGATTGAATCTGTATGTATCTGTATGTACAATGGCTTATCTGACTAAATCTTAGCTTTATGTAACTACCTCAAAAATATTCAATGATATCCATATGTGCTGCTCAGGGCAGACACCGAGCATGTACAAGCTCATATTTATAAGGCCCATTGTCATGGCAACTCCATTTTTGTGAGGATTTTATATTATTTCATCCAGTCATATTCCCCTGCTTCCTATGCAGACAGGATGGTGTTTATGTGCTTGTTGGTCCAGAACAAGGGGCCAGTTAGCTCAATCTCAACTAAAAGACAACAGCCAGTTCCCATGTTACATGGTGAGGTTGCACTGTGCATTTGTCTCTAGCAAGTGTTGCATGACTTGATACCATTTCTGTGTCTGGAGAGTCACATAAAAATAAAAAAACAAAAAAGGGATTCATAATTTGTCACTTCCTCTTCTGCTTGTATTCTCTGTGATCTAGATGGGCTACATATTCTGAGAAAGGAAACCCACTGAAGCTCCACTGATACAGTTTGAAGTGCTCGTGAAGTTATCTGAACAGAGGGTGAAGGGTTTTCAAATAGTTTATGGTAAAGATCGAAAGCTCAGGGCAGGTTTTTGTCTTGTTGCCAGACTGGAACATGCATTCTTTTGGTGAATATGTAGGACTCATTAAGATGCCAGTTATTATTCCATTGACTCCCACTATTTCCCTTTGATTTTGGTGATACTGATCATTTGCTGCTGCTGGATTGCACAGTGCACAGTGGTACACAGTTAATTCAACAACACATATACCGATAAGATAACCAATGCAATTTCTGTCAACCAGACCCATCATGATACTTTGTTGTGGAAGTGATTACCTCTGAGTGCTGTCACAATGGTAAGAAGCCATGGACATGGACCGCATGCCTGAGGTCATCATCTCCGACTGAGTAGCCACGATCATATAACAGTTCTGGAGGGCTTTCATGAAGCATTTGGGCATCTGGTGGAGAGGCTGAACCAATTTCTGCAGCTACTACTGGTGTCTGCAAGGCTGGTCTAGATTCCCCCCCCTGTTCTGAATATTCCTAGAATTCAGTCATACACACCTCATCTGTCCTCCAGTGCTAATGAGGCTACCAGCAAATAAAGCTGACAGATGACAGGAACCTCAAGCCTGAGTACAGGCAAGGAGAGAGAGAGTATAGCTTTCCAATCAAAACCTTCAGTTGTTATTTCCATCCAAGAAACAATCATTATGTTACATTGGACTGTTCAACGTCATTCAACGTATTAACAGGTTGATTTCGGTAACTACCTCATATCCATGTATCACCATCAGTTCATATCTCACGATTTTGGCCTGTGGTTTTTAGCCTCCTGCAAAATGATATACCATCATAAACACAACGTTCAGCTTTCCTGGTCAAAGAATCCCCAACCTATGTTGAATGAGCCATCCTGTACTACTGCAGGAGAAGGGGTCAGCTCCAGCATCTGGGTGATTGAGAGGGACATGGTCCAGAGTAGTGTTTTGGTGTCCCTGCTGAGTTCTTCTACAATCACCCAGATTGCCATCACAATGTAGATGAGGATGTCCAAATACTAAGTCAATGTCTGTTTCTTGCTGATGCCTAAACTAGCTTCTGTTGATATTCTAAAGTTATCTTTTCTCATTTCCATGTCAGCATCCTAAATTAGTCTAATTTATTTATCAACCAGTTATCATCAGTGTCTCAACTGTGTGTTTGGATGTCTGTGTTTGGATGATGAGCTGTTGAGTATCTGTGATTAGTTCTCTTCCTGTCTTTGTTTATATTATTATCACTTGTACATTAACACCCACACTAGTGTCTAACGTCAGTCTTAGTCTTGTCTTGTTACGCTGAACAATTGTTTTGCACTGTTGGCTCCTAAGATGTGTATAAATCCTTGGCTAATCTGAGTGAATCTGAATCAGTCACCTGAATGGGTGTCACAACAGAAAAGGTGTATTTTTCTAAACTTAGTTTTTAGTGTATTGAATATATTTAGCCATTACACAGTCAAAATAAGGCAAAACAATTATGATTCCATAGGTCTCTACTTAGACTACACGAATTCTGAAACTGTCAAATTCTCAATATGAGAGACAAGTGACTGACATTTTTGAAAATCTGTGCCTTTTCTTTTGGTTTTCTCCTGAGGTTCACCAAAAAAAAAAAAACAGGGCCTGTTGTATTGCTGTCACCTGTTCTCCACAGCTGAATAGCCTCTCACCATTTCAGTGTATGAGCTATTAAATTATGGAAATGTGGACCAGTGGACATTTTTGCCAGTTTGAAGAGGGGAATTTTGCCTGCTGTACTTATGAAAAAAGATATGTTGCATGTATATAATAAATATCCATCCTTACAACATTGATTTATTAATTGGCTGATTGAATGATTATTCATATATATGTGAAAAGTGGGATTTGTTTTTAAAGACCAACTTTCACAACATTTTTATGGCCAAATTATGGCCTATGCTGTTCATAAGTAAGTAGTTGTCAGAAGATTTGCATTATGTGTGAATAAGAAGTAAAATAGTCCATCCTAATTACACAAAAACCAAAGTATGCTTGGGAAAAGCATCTCAGAAAGAACAACACATCAAACCTTGAGGCAGATGGGCTAAAACAGCTGAAGACCACATCTTCCGCTGTCAGCAAAGCACAAGAATCTCAGGCTAAAATGTTGCACAGGTTCTTAAATTATTTTGTTTTTGCAAACTAGTGCTACTTCCATTTTCCCCCGAAATAGAGCCCTTGTTTTTGTTATTGATATGGAAATGAAAAAAAAAAAATCCTCTGTCCCTTCATCGATAAGCAGGTGAAACCATTGCTAAGAGAAGAAACATATGAAATATAAAGGACTAGTCTAAACTATGATTGGATTTGACATTTTTGATAGCTCTGAGATCTCAGGAGAGTGCAGGAATTTTCCTGGATGACTGCTCTCATCTATCTCAGCAGTTCAAATGTGATTTTGAACTGCTCATGTAGAATGGTGAACAAAGGACAATGTTATTTGAAATGAACCTGCTTATCATTGTGAATTAGCATTTTAAGGCTATGCCTTTTTTTTCTTGTTTTTGCACAGTAATTGTTCTTAGACACAGTCTTTGTTTTTATAATCTGGTTTTATGGATGTACATTGTTTATTTGAAATACTAACAAAATACAGCTGGATACATTTGAATGAAATTTGGTAAAATTATTTAAATCTGAAACACACAGAAATGGACAACAGTTAATGCATCGTTATGTACAGAAACTTGGATTATTAATACAATTAATAAAATTGTCCCAATTATCCTAAAGACCCTCACCGGTGAGTGAAAACTCACCATATTTCAGAACAGCACACCATTCAGTACACAACACCGTTCTAGTCATTCTAGCCGCAGCCCCTTTTTAGCTGTATAGTTATTTGCCAGGTTACCACCTGTCAGCTGGCACAAAAATATGTAAAATATGATGTTTGGATAATCATGTCAGGTATGAAAAGTGGATTGGATGCAAATGCAGGTTTAAGGAAAACAGCAAAACTGAATAAAATTGAAAGGGTAAAGACATAAACATGAAAAGCTGCATGTAATCAAACACACAGGCTAGAATAGGCAAAGCAGCTCAATAACTAAACAAGCAGGGTCAAAACCAGAATAGTGTGCAATTGATAGCAAGGCTGAGTAGCAACACTAGTGATTACACAAAGGTAAGTACTAGTGTTGTGCAGTGTTTGGGAACAGGTGTGCGTGGTTAGAAATCTGACCAGTAACTTAAAATATAGAGAGAGCGCACTTATGCAGTTGTCTGTTATACAATTGGTGCTGTCATGGTGTTACCAACATAGCATCCAAAATGGGAAACAATACCCTATATGCCTGTATGTGTTCAGTAGATAAAGTGTACACAAAATCTAAAAAATTGGTGTGTACATTTTTTGCGCTCCCTGTGATTATATATACGGTACATTATAACAGCTTCAATCTAAAACTAATGTCGGTCGCTTCCGCTGATCTTACTGGTCCCCAAGCGTTTATTTACCATGAAAATGAGGCAAGAAAGCACTAGAAGACTTTGAAAATGTTCATTTGATACATGATGAGCTCCATACCAGCACCCGTGGTGTCATTGTGGCCAGAGATAGAGCTCCAAAGTCAGATAAAATGGTTGATTTCTGTGGCCCCTTTCACAAGAACCATAGATTACAGAGGCACAGGGCTCGTGTCATTTGAAAGTTACTCAAGAGGTCCATGTTATTTGTTGCAAACTGATATTACCAGGCTATATGTCACTTCATATACACAGACAGTTCTCATTTTGCTAATGGTGCAGGCTTTCCATGTAAGAACGTGAACATGTAACCAGTGAGCTCTTACAATCTTTTCACTTCATGGGTGAGTGAAGTCATGTGATGATCATGTGATAAGTCTTGTAGTTTGCAGTTTGTCAACATTTCAAGGAAATGGAGTTCACGGTCTTTTGTAATTATAATTAGGTGCACATGCTAATGATCAGTGGCGGCTCATCCGTAGGGGCAGGTATCATTTGACAAATGTTAATTTGTCCTCATTCACAACTCCATATACTTTAAAACCTGTTAAAATACGAATGACCTCTTTTCAGTGACAAACAATTTTAAAAATGCTTCCATTTTACAGACATAAGCCGATTTGCCAGTGATTTGCTACTTTTTAAAAATGTTGCGCCATCACAATGCAGCAACCTCACTGCTCCACTTATCTCTATAAAGTGATTATTGCACCTACTGGTCAAAAATGGGGAAAGGCAAAGAGTGCTAACAAAGGCCCATAGGGACAGGGATTTCTCTGCAGCATGATCGTTGTTCAGTGGAGGGCAGGTAATGACAGGGTCTCCAGATGGCTGCCAAGATTGTTTTATAACAACTTATTGGAATTAAATCTAATACATTTATGTAAGAAAGACAAGATATAAGAGCTGACAGTGTGTGTATGATGTACAGAACCATCTGAACTGTAATATATATTGCAAAGATTGGGAGAGATACAGAGGGATTATTGAGTGAATAATGTCATACATCAGAAATGACTTGGGGTTCTCCATGCAAAGGCTGAGAAAAAAGAAAATATCTCCTTTTTCCAATGCATATTTGGGGTAGTCTCAGGTCTTTGGTGTGGTTTTTGATATAGAAGTTGGACTGGGAATTTTGCTAAAACCTGTCGACCATGATTAATGATATTACCTTGAATACAACTGAACAAAGGCACATCTAAAACTGCTCAAACTGAGCTGTATGCTAGGCGACTTTGTCTTGTCAACTCTCAAAATTCACTAGACAGTAGCCCATAGCATGAGTCAAGTATGATAACACTTTAACTTAATTTTATTTTCCATTATTAACGTTGTCCTGCCCTACCACAATCTATGGTCAAGATTTGCTTCGACTAAAGACACAGATGATTCTAAATATATTAAAACAAAATACTTATATTATTTTTGGTCTACATAATTAGTATAACTGAACAAACACAAATATTTGTATCTGTATCTGTGTGGATATGGCCTAAATCGGAATAAATGAAAGCAAAAACAAAACGATGTCGTGTCTGTGTGTGTGTCACTTTGAAACAGATTATTTCTTCATTGATTTGTTTGCATCCATAATTTGATTCTATCCCTATAGATTATCATTAATATTGTCATGAACGGCTCTTTTTCAATACATAATAATCTGTTTCCTAAAACTGTACATGCTAGAAAAATTATTTTGTTCACCAACAGCCAAGACAGAAACTGTGAAATGGCAGACTATGAATATTTATATTGGATTATTTTTCTGACAGCACAGTGATCTTATTTATTAGGTATCTTTTTTTTATATGTGTCTCACCATTTAAACATATCATGCTGAACCCTTGACTATTTTTAGTTCCTGACTTTCTGAATAACACATAATTACAGAATCTACAGTATTTCCCTCTTAGCACAACATTTCATCTGTACTATATTTGACAACATGGCATGAAGAGGGGATTAAGAGATGGTTTTTTTTGTTGGCTTAATTGACTAATAGGAAGCCTCACTTGTAACACAATAAACATTTACCATATGTGTGGTTGCATGAGAAAACATATCATATCATATGGTGTAATTTTGCCATTTTTGTACTATGTGAAATTTAAAAAACTACAGACTTTCTTTTTGCATGTACCCCAACCCCAATTGAAGTTATAGCATTCTAAATTAGTGTTACCCCCTAATTAGCAGGTGATTAGTTAGTAATTAGTTAGCAGGTGAGGCATGGTTAACCAAGAGTCTGCAGGGGAAGGGTGATGTTTGGAGGACGAGATACTGCTGTAACTACTGCTATGGCACACCTGAGCTTTGATTTCCTCATCATTAATGTGATTCTCTCTCTCTCTCTCTGTCTCTCTGTGAACAGTGCGCTAATGAACACGCTAAAATTGAAAAAGTCTACCATGTGATCAGCTAAGCCTAAATCAAAAACCTTCTGTGATCTCATCCCGGGTCTGCTCTGTTTTTGAGCTGTGTTCAGCTGACATTAAAGACTGCATCCAAGATTTCATTCCATTCTCCCCTTGCCTGTGTGGGTTTCCATCGGGTGCTCCGGTTTCCTTTCATAGCATAAAGACATGCAGATTAGGTCAGCTGGCTACTCTAAATTGTCCATAGGTGTGAATTTGGGTGTGAATGGCTGTTTGTCTCTCTGTGTTAGCCCTGAGATAGATTGGCAACCTGCTCAAGGTCTATTCTGCCTCTCACCTGACTCCAGTTTCCCCGTGAGCCTTAACAGATAAGTGGTATAGATAATTGATGGATGGATGGATGGGTAAGATTCCATTCCGACTGCAGTGCAGGATCCTCATAGACAATTTGAGGAAAAGAAAAGGGTGCAATTTTTATTTTACCCTCCAAATCCATTTCTGGTTAATCATTCAGCAAAAAGCATAGAGTTGATACTAGTGTGCCACAGGGATATTGAAGACTAGGGTGCTCAGACAGTCTACTTTGGTGTTTGCTTCCAGTGTAATAATGTAACAGAGGACCTCTCATGAGAATTCTTACACCACCTCCACATCACACAAGCCATGATCTCCAGGGTATCCACTTAGTGGTCAGATTGCATGTCCAGTGCTTCAGTGTAGGAGTGCCTTGAAATTAAAGGAAAACTCCAACACAAAAGCATGATGGTGTTGAGGGGGGTATTAGCATGAACATTAAAGCATTGAAACCTGATCGGTGTTGAGGAACGTATAGAGATGAGGTGGGGGAGCTGCACAGACTGAAAGGCTAAAGCAACACTGCACTGGTCTCTTTCAGTAGAGAAGCAAGAGCTACGTAATTACTACTTGTACGACTAGCAGTGGGTAGTCAAATGGCATTTTGGGTAACGTAGACATGGAAATAGATCAACATTTTGATGAAAGGAGTTTAAACAAACGCCCATTACAAAATAAATCTTGGACACCATTAAACCATGGAGACACCCAAATGATTCCATGACTTTGGACATAAATGGTGCAGAGGATAATTAAATGGTTTAGCTAGGTTTTTTTTAACCGTATTCTTTCCCCAGCTGTTTGAGCAACGTCAACTTCAGTTATTCCATTCCATGAACAAATAAGTGATTGGAATATGAAATGAAAGTGCTATGATTGCTTTCCACACATTTATTCCATCGAGGACTCCTATTACTGAATGACTACCTTATCGGCTGTGCAGCTGAGGGAAGAAAAACCGTTTGGGTGGATTAATGTGCATTAGTGTCCTTTGGCACCTTATGGAACCTCTCCTGCATTTTAAGTGTTTTCTATGGTAGCCTATTATGCTTACATATAGTGCTTAGGGACTATAATGCAACAGGGATTTATCACCTGACCCTCCAGCCCTCCAAATTACCACACAGATTCATACATTAGTGTCTTGACCTCTCAGGCTAAGATGAATTAATCAGCTACTCAAAATGTATTAATCATACAATCATACCTTTCCCATGACTGTCACTCAATTAATCACTTTTAAAATTAATGAAAATGCTACCGTTTCTTATATAATAATATATTAAACTAGTCAGTGACTTTATTAACATGGACCATGCACCACCCAGGCAGCTGGTCAGGGTTTGCTTTTTTGTTTGGTTCTTTTTTTTTTTTTAATGCATAACGAGTTTATAGTACAATTATGTTCCAACCTGCCTCGTCTTGTAAAAACTGTAGAAATTGTAAAAAATGTTTTTACAACATACAATTTACATATTTAGCATACATGATCCAAAGTCTATCATTTCTTTAAATCAAAATCCAAAGTGACATGTTACCTGTTTCCTTTTTCTTTTCTTTTCTTTTTTTTTTTTTTTGCAGTCATAGAGAGTGATCCTGTTTCTGCCATTTACACGTGTGTCCCAGTTTTCAGTTTGGATGTGGCTGGTGTCTTTTCATGGATGCCAAAACACCCCAAGGCCATTAATTTGATCTAACGAATAAGGAAGGAGAAGATAGCAGCGTTGTTGTTCAAGTTTCAGCATGCACATGTGAGCTATGAACTATTTATCAGTGCAATGGCGCTCCACTGTGTGTCTTTGTCTTGGTTCTGACAGAATGCAGTCATGTGCTGTAACTGGATTAGTGAGGCAGAAAGCCATCGAAGAGAAAAGTGGGCAGACTCGACCATCTCCATAGCAACTGCGTTGTCTTACAGGAGCAATTGAAGGTATGTTGGAAAAAAAGCATGGGATGATAATCAAATTTACATCAAAAATAAAATACTGCCTGCTTTGTATGTATGTGCATAAATATGAGAAGATAACATAGCCTTTGTTCAAATGCCTCTGGATTTTCATGAATGGCATTTCATAAGTGCAAGTATGATAAATATAAAAAAAATACAAGACTTTTTTTTTAAAACTATTGTATTTAACTCTGGCCAATTCATTCAGTGATTTGCATATGGCGCATCTGCATTCTTGGTGCTAATTAGACAGATAGTTCACCTTTTTTCACATATATATTTTCTGTTAATCATGATTGCAGTGTGGTTTTGTCATTTACACAATAATGCCAATGTGGCATTTGCGTGCAATATCTGTGAGCAGATATTTGGGAGTGGGTTACCATCAATTCAAAAAAGGTTATTTTATGATCAAGGTCATTAAACCGAACAGTGTCAGTGTACTTGTTGTTGTTTTCAAACTTTCCTCATATTAGTAGTCAGGCTTCATAATTATTTTGAGAAATTAGGGCTGCTTAAGCTTTTGCAGAAAAAAAAGAAAGATCTGGGTCTCATTTGAGTGCAATTCTGACCTTGCTCTCTGCACAAGCTGAGTTGTTCTTGAGCAATATCCACTCAGAGCACCATAAGGTCCAGAGCCATTGTCTGACAATTTGTTCAATTAATTACAAGATTTTACCGTGGCCTCCTCAGACCCAAACTGTGTGCCTTGACATTTCTCCTCACTGTTTCTGTTTCTTAGCACCTGATAACTATAGAGCATGATCAGTGTCTTTAAACAGGAAGCAGTTTGGCAAAAGAGTAATAAACGATAGCCCTCATATGAGGATCTTACAATGATATACACACAATGTAATAATGAAATTAGAGGACAGTGGGGACTAATGAGGTTAAAATTCATAAATAGGGCAATACAAATACACAGAAAAACAACTCAGTGTTAATCTTGATAGCAAAGTCAACCTATACAAATAAAGACGTATAAATCAAGCATCCAGTACAGAGTTCAACACGTTTTCAGCTCTAAGCTTCCTGCTTTCAGTTTAACATCTTTAATAGATGACGAGGACAATACTGTATTACAGACAGTTAATGTGAGTGGATTATATATTCCAGACAAATTTGCAATTAGGGCAAATTAATGTGATTATTACAGCAGCGACTATTCTGGACAGTACATTTTTTTAAAAGAAGAATGTTTTATTTGCTTTATGATACATACTGTGGATGTTAAAAGTTTACACACCCCGTTAAAATTGCCAGTCTTCGTGATGCAATAAAAAATAGAACCAAGATAAATCATGTCCAATCTTTTTTTAACCTTTAATGTGATATAGCAAACTACATAATTCAAGGAAAATACAAGCAAGCATTTTAGTGAAAATGAAAAAAGGGGAAACAACGTGACGATTGCATAACTGTGCATACCCCTTATCTAATACTTTGTTAAATCACATTTTATACAGAATTCAGACAGAATCGATCCACATCTATCAAACTGCATGAAGATCCGCTGTGCACAGCCCGCTTGAAGTCATTTCACAGGTTTTCAACAGGGTTTAGATCTGGGCTCTGACTGGACCTTTCCAAAATATTGATCTTCTTCTTCTGAAGCCATGCCTTTGTTGAGCTGGATAAGCTGTTTTGTTTTTGTGCCAAATATATTTTAGAATGAAGCCTACAAATGTCTAGATCGGTCAGACTATTTTGACACATGGTTTTGCCACATGGTTTAGTAAAATTTAGGTGAGCTTGAATTTTTTATTTATTTTTTTGTGTGTGAAAAGACTTCCATCTATCCGCCCAACACCATAGCCCAGACACGAAGAACAGAGCTTACAAGAGAATAAGAGAAAGTGTTGTCGCATGCAAATATTGCCAGATATTCCCGCCAAATATTCCTGCTGCTCCTTTAATGTCGCTGTAGGTCTCTTGGCAGCCTCCATATATATTTTCTTGTCCTTTTGTCATTTTTGGAGGCACATCCTATTTTACTATCGTTATTGTGGTGCCCTGTTTGCTCTACTTGTCGATGATACGTTGAATGTTTTGAAAATTCTTTTTGTATTCCTCTCCTGATCGATAACTTTCGCCCTGTACATGCATGGTAAGCTTTAGCAGTTGGATGGAACCAAGATGATGTCAAGAAAATCCTACAAAAACACGGCTGATCTTTATCTGTAGTTAATCAGAATCACGCCACTGATGACAGGAGAATAATGATTACTTTTGTGCAGGAGTTTGAAAGTGATTGATTCATTCTGAGCACAGTGCCATGAAGGTGTGCACACTTATGCACCCAGGTTATTAAGTTTTTCATTTGAATTTTGTTGGTTGCTATCACATTAAAGGTGGAAAAAAGATCTGCCATGACTTTTAATATCCACTGTAGTATGGTGATTGACAGGAAATAAATTGCTATATTGGGTCACATTTTCTTTCCTCTCATTTGGCTTGTTTACTTTGGAAGGTTTTAATAAAAGCTAAACTTACACCTGTGTCTGTCTGTTTGTCATTCGTACTCTAAATACTCATATCCTAGTACCGCTGAGTCAACGTAAGAATGTGTGAATCCACACTAATTACCCAAATGTGAGTAATATGTGATTTGCATAACTTACTTTGAGAATTAATAATGAAATAATTCCAGGTAATTCCCCGATGCTGAGACAAAATTTATGAGGCAATTTGTGTGCAGTAATTATTGGTGGCTCTTTGCCTTCTGGTGCTTATGATGGCCTCACTCTGGCTTACGTCTATGATAAGACTTTGTACTAATGAATCATCTGGTTTTCCTTTGAGAAGTAAAGGACAAAGGAGATCGACTGCTCTAATGATAAATTGAAGGGTTTTAAATGTCTTTACTTGTTCATTTCGATTAGGTTTACCCGAAGAGATGCACTTTGCTCTTTTACTTCTAAACCCAGTCTCTTCTGTTGGAAAGATAAGCAGCGCAGACTGTTTTATTGGCATCATGTGGTGAGGTACGCACTCACTGAAGATAATGTAGTGAGTGGAGTGACATTTTTAAATGCTACCCTTTTGTGCACAGCAGACTTGGTTAAATTGTAGCACTGACTGTCATCTGCAACAGAAAACATGCAGATTTACTTAGAATGTGTCACAGTGAGACCAAATGAATGGGAGACGGTATACGCTATTGCAGGTAGGATTTATAATACATTTTTCACTTGGTTTCCAATAAATCGAAAGAAAGCAGGAAACATAATTAGTCTTTTAAATTTACATTAATGAATCATTACACTACAGTGCTATGGAGAGTAATTAAATATTGCTTTATTAGAGCCTGGTCTGAAAATTATAGGCATAGAAATGGAAATGTAGGCAGGAGAAAAAAGAAAAAAACATTTGAGAGTTACACATTTACACTTTTTTGTGATTGGATAGTTTACACATTAATTATTAATTATAGGCGGCACGGTGGTGTAGTGGTTATTACTGTCGCCTCACAGCAAGAAGGTCCTGGGTTCGATCCCCGGGTCACCCAGGGTG
>JAQMYM010004461.1:0-13433 GCA_030014255.1 Parauchenoglanis ngamensis | reverse complement strand
GCACCCTGGGTGACCCGGGGATCGAACCCAGGACCTTCTTGCTGTGAGGCGACAGTGCTAACCACCGCACCACTGTGATACAATGAATGCAAAAATATATAAAAAAGAAAAAGATTTTTAAAAAATCTCTTTTTGTATGGAAAATAATTAAAACTGGATTTTGTGTCAGAATGCAAAAACAAAAACATGTTTAAATCAATTGTAATTGTTTCAAAGTTAAAATAGACCCTTAGCGGCCCTCCAGCTTCAGCTTAGGAACCTTTCACAAATACGGGATGTTTTTGAAAACTTAGTTTTTACACATTACAACACATTGAACTGAACTGAAGGGCATGTATGTGGTTTGAACGCACAGATTGCATGGTGAGCTCTTTCTCCGGGTGCAGCAGCAGCAGACTCCGATCTATTGCCTTCAGTGAACACAGCGAACCAGGAGCTGCGCTCAGCATCAGCGACGTCTGGCCACCAGGAAGCTCCGTAGAAGGTGAAAAATTTAGAGACACCTGAAAGACCACAACAAAATATAAAATTTATTCCTAGGTCAGTCCAGGAAGTGTTCATTTATCATAAATAATTGCACCATTTTGCTTTTCACTCAGAACAGGGTAGGTATCTTCGGGGTAAATGTCATTCTTCTTTAGACTTCACAGTGACGGCTGATTGGGATGTTATATGTGAGGGTTCTCAGTGTGTCTGTCAGTAACTTGACAATGAATCTGTTAGGCTTTGGCACCAACCCAATACTCCAGATCCCCATGAGAACACCGATCCCACCTCGAACCCTGGTGTTGACCTTTACTGAGCGACAGAAGGACCACACTGAGGAACTCCTTCTACACATGACATGCCCTTCCTTCTATAGGCAGTGACAGAAAACTCCGCAGGGGCGGGTGGGATTCGGCTACAGATGTTGAAGGCACCGTATCAGGACATATTTTATATAAATGTAGGAATTATTTGGTATATTCTTACTGTCAATTGCATTTTTATCACCGGTACAGATCATCACAGATTACTCCAAATTCATACACTGTATACATATGAATAGTTCTAGTTATATTTACATATCTATTCATTATTAGGTTAATGCCTGACCTTGTTAGCCAAACACAGCTGCACACGGATGTTTATGCTGTCTGCCAAACCCTCGCCGCTGGGAAGCACTGTGTACAGGATGACCTGAGCAACCGGCGACAGCTTTTCCATCTTCTGCAGAGTCACCACCAGTTTGCCCCTGTGCTCTGCTACAAAACCGTAAAATATTAAGAGTGTGAGTGTCAGCTACACAGCTCAAATACAGCCTTCCAAAACTCCCTATAAATTCTGGGAGGTTTGGAGTTTATGGAGGTGTGGTGTTAATGAACCTGCTCCAGGGTTGATGGTTTCTAAGATATGTCCTTGTTGAATCAAATGTCCTTTATTCATCACCTAGACAAAATAAAAATCAAGGTACATACAAAGTAATGCATTTCATTATATTTCAAGGTAAAAGAAAAAATGATGTCATGATTCTAAATGAAAAAATGCGGCACGGGTTTTTGAGCAAGTTCTCGTTTTCAGTTATACTCTTGTAAACGTCACATTAAAGGAAGTGATAGGGTTAAAATTACTTATCATCTTTCAATGTTCCTTGAAAATAATTTTGTGTTATAGTGAAAGCCAAACGCACCATGTAGACGAAGGATAAGGTCCGCTGGTGTGGTGTGAGTGTGTTATCGCGGATCATGTACTGAGCCTTGATGACGGCGTTTTTATTGCAGCTGAAATGCGTCGAGCAGCTCCTAAATTTAATAAAACTCCGGCTCTTGGAGTAGAAAGGCTGAAGCCAGAGTTTGGCTGTGGGGTAGTTTGGCGTGAGCTGATTTACTCCACGTACAACTGATTGGTTAGTCGTTTCACACTTAGCCTATGTGAAAGAAAAAATGAAGAAAAACATTCATAAAAATTAAAATCTGTATCAGTATCTACATTCATTATAGTATATCTAGTATTAAATATTCATTTTGAAACTTTATTCCACACTGTGACTGAATTCTCAGATAACTCTCAGGTTTATATTAATGTGCATCATTGTTGCTATAGTAACAGCTCACTCACAGTTCTCAAACTGTTCTCAAAATGATCATGAACATAATCGATGTGCTTTGAATAAATATATTCAAACAGACAGATGGGGCGATGGAGAGCCCAGAGCCAGCACAGAGCTGTGTGTGTTTGTGTTGTTATCAGAGTGAGACTGCGAGCAGCTGCAGATACTCGTCTTATTACACAGAAACGGAACGTGAGGGTTCATTTTTCAAGAGAAAAACTCAGACTTCCCTACCTTAAGAGTGATTTGCTCCAGACCCCATGATTCAGTGTTGAGGGAAAATTTTGCGATGCCTTTGTAATTTGTTACCAGCTTTCGTTCAGATTTGATATCACCAGCGTGACTTGCAGTCAGATGCACTGTTTTTCTTTTCACAGGTTGGGAGTTTGGGCCGGTCACTTTAATCTAGTGTACAAGGACAGGATCATCGGAGGACAGAAACACAAACATCAAATTAAATATAA
This sequence comes from Parauchenoglanis ngamensis, assembly GCA_030014255.1. Classification (NCBI taxonomy): domain Eukaryota; kingdom Metazoa; phylum Chordata; class Actinopteri; order Siluriformes; family Auchenoglanididae; genus Parauchenoglanis; species Parauchenoglanis ngamensis. Next base: position 10,880 of record JAQMYM010004461.1, on the reverse strand, counting down.
TCATAGAAAGAAGAAAATGGCTTTGACTTACAAAACACTGCTTTTAATTACACAGATTAATGAACTGATATTCTGAATTTAATTATTTAGGAAAATAACTTAATGTGAGCGAGCTACTGTTTATTACATGTGAAATGGTGGACCTAATGTAGAAACCTGGCCAGTTTTTAAAAACACAGTATAGCATTTAGGCTAAGATTAGCACTCTTTCTTGGCTTGCTACATAATGACAAGCTCATGTTAACTTAGTTCTTTTAGTAATATTTATGAAATAAGGCCTATATAAACTATGTTACTAAATAAAACATAAACTGATGGTCAACAGCATAATTACCTTTCCTTCATACGTCATTCCAGGTTTAAACATCGCTGCTGAATCCTCAAATGAAAGTGTGATGATGTTCGCTGTTATGGAAGATCTGCCCGAAGCAGTCAGGATCACGCCTGCAGGATGAACACAGCGTCAACACAAACCTAGTTACAGGGATGGTTAAAATGGCGCTAAGAGGCGAACGTGGACTCCGTATTGTTGGGCTCCGTAACAGCATCTCTACGTAGTACACGAAGTACGATTCCATCTTCAGACGTTTTCCAGAAGAAAAAAAAAAGGAATTGTTTTTGGAGCTATGAAACGGCACAGTGCCAACACTGGCAGCTATGAACGTCCTTTATTTGTTACAGAAACGATGCTAAAAAGTGTCCAATCAACAAAAGAAAATTATATGAAAAATGTTAAAAAATATATATTTATTTACATAATAATGATGTCACTGATATGAGCAGCTTGACACTGAGAACATTACCGGTGCCGTCTTCTTCCACTGCACTCTGAACTTTTTTCTGAAATATTCATTTATCGAATTTTGACATCTTTCCATTATTTGTTTTTTATTTCACACTTCCAAGTTAAGCAGGTTCATGGAAACGTAGCTACTGACAAAAGTGTGCCTTTAAAGAGCGCATTTTAAAATATTATCTTAAATGTAAATGACGTCAGGATCAGGAATCCCAGTATGTATAAAGTACATATTTTGTAAATCTTGTCAAAGTCCTGCACCAGATAAACCACATCTAAAATTATTTTTTTAATAAAGCGCTTGAATATATAAATATTATAATTTTACCTACCTAAAATATGACATGATATGATATGAAGAAAATAATCACGGTAAATAACTTGTATATTTGTTTCAATAGTCGTTATAATAGACTAAATTAAAGATTAGATCTATTTGGTACATTAATAAAGATAAACCGGGCCTGACCGTAGTCCTTGACTTCGAAGGTTTGTCTGAGAGTTTTGTTTTTCTCGTCCCGGACTGTGATGACATAAAGTCCTTTTGTGGCCTCGGAGTTTATGGGATAAGAAAGATCCACAAGGCCGCTGTGCGTCGTCACGTTCAGCCACTGACCGATGCGGTTCGAGCTCGGGTCCTGAAATGTAAAAAATAAATCAAAAAGTAACACTCTAGTCTTACATCACAGTCCTATCGCATGGTCCTGGGATTAAAAATAAGTATTAATGAGCGAATAACATGACTGAATTTTATACTGTGTTCTTCAGGGCTTAAAATAAGGACATAAGAGTTTTCAGCTGAAATTCTATTTAAAAGCATGTCATAAATACACAAAGTGCCCAGTTAGTGAGTGTTGAGTCTTTCACATGGCACAGTACCTGCACTTCGATTGTTGGAAACTGCAAAAAAAAGAAGAAAAGAGCTTTTGTTATCACATTAAACAAACAGTAAATGTATATTAGCAGTACTTTCTGTGAATCCTGCATCCATAAATCATCACGATGCACTTATAAATCCTCACGAGGCACTTTATAAACTCTAATAAAGCCTCACAGCACATCAGTTTATTGAATTTATTTATATGACTACAACAGCCATCCTTTTATTCAATCATTTATTTCACTGCTTAAATATGTTAAATATTTTAATTGAAAAATGCTGGTTTTTAAACCTAGTTTTGTCCTTGTTTTAGAAAAAAAATTATATTTAAAAATCTTTCTGTCATTATTGTCTGTTCTTTTTTTTTATGTTATTTTAAATACAGTTAGGTCTATAAGTATTTGGACAGGGACACTATTTTGGTCATCTTGCCTCTGTACATCACTGTAATGGATTAAAAATGAAGGCATCAAGACACAATTGACATGGAGACTTTCAGCTTTAATTCAGGGAGTTTAACATAAAATATTGCATTAAACCTTTAGAAATCTATTTTTTACATTTTTGGCACTCACTGTCCTAGATGTTGGTGCCAGATGAACTGGTTTACACAGAATGGTGTGAAATACAAAAAACATTAAGTGAGCGACAGTTCTGTGAATGGAAACGCTTTGGTGCTGAGAGAGGTCAGAGGAAATGGCCAGGTTGGGTCAGGCTACCAGGAAGAAGAACAGGAATCGGAGGCACAGGGCACAGACTCGCCCAAACTGGGCAGTTTATTTTTAAACAGCTGAAGCAATATATTTGCTAAACACCTTGCATTTAAGCTGAAAGTCTACACTTCAATCTTGATTGCTTCATTTCAGATCCATTACTGTGGTGAACAGAGGCAAAAAATGATGAAAATCGTGTCGCTGTCCAAATAATAATGGACAAAACTATATAATAACCATGTAAAGTTTAAAATACCAAGCAATGTATAATAAGGTTTGCTTTGAAATTGTTGTGTTAATTATGCATCCAAAGCAGTTTTGCCTAATTACAATTTATATATAGACACTATAATGACTGAAAGAGCTCCTGTATTTTCACTGTGAGGAAGTGATAAAAGTTTTCATACCTTCTGATCGTAGGTGAAGAAATTGGTATCCAGAGAGACGATGCGGAGTCTCACTGAGGGGGAAGAAGGTTTTAAACACATGTTAAATATTGTACAGCGTAACTGGAAGCTAAAGGCAGATGGACACGTGGCAAATCAGGGTAAAACACTGTCACAAATGAAAATGACCATAAAAATACAAATAAGGCTAAAAGGACTAAACATGGAGACGGAGCAAAGGGGCACATGTAAGAGAGCAAGCTGCTGAGTGCTGCGTTCTGATTGGTCAGAAGGTGTTGATGAAGTTTCTATAACTGCAGCTCTGACAGTAGTGCAGCTGTAAATCACAGGTTCATATTAATGTGCTTGTTCGAATATGTTATTGTTTACTGTAACAGATCATTCACAGAGATCTGAACGGTGGACGATCCACATAATCAAACCCTAATAACAAGATCTTTAAGAAAAATGATTATTAACAAAGAAAAACATAAGTGGTGATGGAAAGACTGTTTCTAGCTGCTATAAGTTTTCCAGTTATCTCCAGTTTCCCTAGTTTCCTGTATATATGTTTTCTGGTTTAATCGTTATGAATTATTTCAGTTTCTCTCTGCCTGACTGTGTTTTCACCCATCTTTGAATATTTACTATGATAGTTGTACTGCCTTAAATAAATCCAATGCTTCTCTCACATATGAGCATCCTCCCTCTTCACCTCTACACCACACAATACAGACATTTTTCCTAAACAAATAAATTGTAATTGTTGGTAGATGGCAGTAGTATAAGAGAAATGTTCTGGAAAAATAACCAGTTTTGTGGTGGTAACAGAAACTCTACATATGACTTACGCTACATTGTCATTGCTTATTTTAACAACACGACACACACAAAGATATGAAGCAAAAAAGGAACATGTGAGTTGTGATCGGACGCAAGGTCAGGGCGGAGCTAGAGGAAGGACAGAGGAAAACAGGAAGTATAGAAAACCGTTTAGAGAGTGTTACCTGTTTGTCCTGGTTTGTAGATGGGTTTGTCCGTCTGAATGAAGGTCAGTGGTGCTGGAGGTGTGATGAGGATCTTTGTTGTCTTGTTCAGGAATGATTTTAACCCTTTAATCCGAATCTTAATAGATGCCACTGACTCCACGGTAACGACAGGAACCTGATAGAAACAAAACAGCAAAATACTACTACTACTACTACTACTAATAATAATAATAATAATAATAATAATAATAATAATAATAAATATTACTACACATTCAAATTATTATTATTTACATTATTACAACATTATTATTATTATTATTATTATTATCAGTATTAGTAATACAACTGCAATAAAAAAAAATAATAATAATAATAAAATCACACTTAGACACTTCCCACAGTTTTTTCCAAGTTGCCAACTTGCTATACAACAAATGAACTCTGGGTTCAAACCCCCTTGTTTAGGAGATGTTATATGTAGCTGCACAACTTTTTATGTGATGTCTGACTTGGTCAAATGAAGTAAAAACCTCTCAGCCCTAGCTCGTATGGTTATGTTTTGTAATATTACCTCAGGTGAAAAATCAACCTTATGAAAATCATTAGATAGCTTTCTATATTAGTTTAATCTACTTTTTTATTACCATATTATTTGGGGTAATTGCACCACACCAGTCGCAATTTATATGATCATTTCAGTTAGCTAGCTGTTGTCTATGAGATGCTTTGTAACTGTAATGAAAGCAATGATCTCCTACTTCCTCCACATATCTCCACCTGCTCTGTTAAACTGTTTTATATCTCAGGTTAAAAATGAGGAGCTCTGTTCCTGCTGGCGTGGAGCTCATTCCTCAATCAGAAAAAAAAAAAAAATAGTGAGTTCTGTAAACACAAAGTCACAGTTGTTTAAGAGATCCTAGGATTCAGTCATTGTAACAGGTCTAGAAACACATATAAACATTCCAGACTGCATCTGTAAGACGATGACGTTATTATGAGGAGTCTGACCTGGAATGGGACGCAATCGTAGTATATGTGTTTTAGAGATTTTTCCTTCCGCAGAACGATGCTGTTTCCGTTATGTTCCAGGTTCACGTCCATAGAAACAGGTTCAGAGGGGTTGACCATGACACATAACGTCTCAGTGGTGCCTCCAACAGTCTGGGAGGTCACGGCCAACAGGTAAAAGCTGAAGAGAAACAAAAAGAAAGCAGAAATGTTATAGTAATAAAACTGTAATCACTCGTCTTATTCATCAGTGAAGATCATCATGAAAAGCATTGCTGAAAACCGAAGCACAAATCTTCAAAACGTCCTTCACAACTGTTGGAAGCTACTCAAGTTCTTCCTCTATGTTACGCATGTTTTTCATAAATGCTTTGCTTAGGAAATGTTAACTGTGCTTGCATAGCTTGTTACATGAGGTCTTACTTGGATAAAACAGCCAAAATAAATAAATAAATAAAAACTCGGGTATTAGCCATCTGTCTAGTACTATTAAACTTACCTCAGGTCCTCTGGCTTAGAAAAAACATTAGAGAGCTTTCTATATTTTCAGGGAGCACATTGTTTCTGTTTTTTCTGTCTAGTCTTGCAGTTAGTTTTGGAATAGCTTCAATGTAGAAGTCTCAGGAAAACACTGACCTTTCTTTCTTTGGATCAGGTTTAGATGGATGCCTATAAAAGAACGTGAGTAGACATTAGACCACGTTTCAACATTGAGTCTGTCTCAGCGCAGAATTTTGATTGTTTTGTCAAATAAGTATATTTCCTATAATGTAATGCAGGATTTAACAAATATTCTTTGTTCAGGAGAAGTTGATTAGAAGTTGCATGGCTTTATACACGATGTGTTACTCGGCTAAAGCTACCTAGTTAGTGTTATTGAGTTGTTTGTTTATTTGTTTGTTTGTTTGTTTGTTTTAGTGTTACCTCAAGTGGTCTTACAAAAATCAAAGAACGTTTTCTATATTTTCATGGAGCACATTTTTCCACCCCATATGGCACAATGCATTATTTCCATTAGTTTTATCACAATAGTCTCAGAAGTTACATTAATCAGTTACTGTAACTGGCTAACTAAACATTCTTCCCTTTTCCATGTGCTTTTACAGCTTATGAAATATTTCGTTATTAAATATTGAAGCTTTATTGCTTGTCTCCAATGCAATAAATTAATTAATTAATTAATCCCTGCTGTGACATGGCAATCCTCATGGTTGCAATAGTGATGAAATTCTAGCAAGATTAACTCCATTAAGCGTTGAATTAAAACTGCAAGTTTCCATACTCAAGAATTTGATATTAATTTGTTTCTCTATTCACCAACTCCCCACGCAAGAATTTGTTGAGGGCAAAACTTAGGTCCTGGTCATCGGCAACCATTGCTGTAGTGTTCTTGAATACGTTCTTGAGGCCTTTTTCCAGATTTGCCCATAATGGTGTACTAGTTTTTCTGCTGTGGGTGCTCCAACTTCTTCCTCGTACTCAGGGAATAAGGGGGGTGGGAATCCAAACCAGCACTCAAAAGGTGACATTCCAAGAGATGAGTGCCACAGTGTATTGTGAGCCTACGAGGCCCAGTGTAAGTGCTCACACCAAGAGTAGGGGTTGGATGAGGCCAGGCATTAAAAGGAAATGGCTGGAAAACTGCGGATCTCAATCAGAAACTGGATTCTGAGGTATCTCGTGGACTTTGACCACAAAGGTAAAGGCAAAGGTATGAACTTGGTAGAAACAGCTGAATATGAACAAAACTATGGTGTTGTCCTGAGATTCTGGTACTTTTGGGAACAGACTTGACAGGTTACAACAAAAGTGTGCAAATAGGCCCCTGACTGGAATGTCTGGTCTGAGGCAGTTCATTGTGGAAGGATGGTCACCACCCCAAAGTCACAAGCATGGTGAGGTGCCATTTCAGATCCTGGAAGTCCATCTGGCCCTCAGCTATCAAGTGGAATCTGGCTTGGGTCTTCTTAATGAAAGGAGAAAGAAGAGACATGATTGAGATAAAATTCCAGACAAAGCATCTGAAGAAGTTAGCAAATCATAGCAAAAAGAATCTTTGGACCAACTTGTCTGAATTCAGATATGGCCAACTGGTCACTGCTTTTATTTTAGTGGAGTCCAGAAAAGACCCAGATGATGTGTAAAACATGCTCATTTGAAACTTAACATAAAGGTATCTGCTCAGGAGGAGCTGAAAAGCCTAACACGCCATACATGTTCCACCTGCTTTATATATGAAGGGCATCGCATGAAGAGCCAAATATGTAGCAGTTTAGTCTGTTGCTGAGAACATTGTTAATGAACTGGAAGCCTGCTGGAGCATTTATTAACCCAAAGTTCATCACTGTGTATTCATAGTGGCTGGAGTGTAATGGAGATGGTCTTCCATTCATTTTCCTGCCAGATAAGATTGAAAACACTGTGTGATATTTACCGTCATAAATATCAAAGCTTCCTGCAGTGACTCAAAGGCCGAGGCCATAAAAGGAAGGGGATATCGGTCCTTAACCATTGTCTTATTGAGGCCTCTGTAATCGATCTATGGGTGAAGGCTCCCATTATTCTTCCTGAAAAAGAAGAAGATGTCGCTGGTGGATGGATACCTGCTGCAAACCTTATCGATGCAGCATTCCTGACACCAGGATCTCCAAACCGAGATGGGGTAAGTTGACCAATCCTCAGGGGGTTGTGGCATTCTAGCCAAAGGCACCCAAAATGAGTTGCAACTCAGGAAGTGAGAACAGTAATATATGCTCCCTGTGTTGGTCTAGGAGCAAAGTAACTGGGGTCAATTGGTAGATCACTTCACCGAACCAAGTGATCAGCCATAAAGGGCTGAGACTGAGATGTGAAGGGGTAGTGTTAGGTCTACTAGATCCTGCCGTCAAGTGCAAACGATTGATGCCTGAAGAAAACCCCTGAAGCAGCTGAAGTCATAGATACCCCACATCATTTACAGACAGTTTGGGGCATGTGGTCAGAAAATGCCTTATGTGGTATACGTCACTTCAGAGTTCCTACTCGCGTTACGAATGCAAACAGAAAAAAGGCCGTTGAAGGTGTGTAGTTCTCGGGGGAGATCCCCAGGGGGTAGTTTCTCTCAACAAGTCCCAAGAACTGTTTGGTCTGAAAGCAGCTTATGGTTAGTACTGAAATTATGAAATTAACAGCTTATGTGTGATATGACATTCTAATCATCCTAACGCTAATTATCTCTACCTCATTAATACTTATTTCCACTAAAGTTGTCTTTTCATTGGTGAACAACTTTGAGACCTTAAAATGTGATCACTGACCAAAAAAGTTAGCTCAGTATTTTTATGCTAAACTTGGCTCTGTGAACACTCTGCTGAGTGATTATAAGTGATTATAGTGATATATTTCACCTTATTCACATTATTCATTATTCAATTTTCACATCTAGTTCATTTAGCTATGTTAGACCAAGGTGAAATTATTGTTTCATCTGAAACCAAATCAAAACATTTGTGAAACGCAGCCAGAAGAAACTATAATCTTTCCGATCCGCCATTTTGTCGATTCACCGAACTCACTTATCCACAAATTAACCACGCTTGATTTTGACCTTTTTTGTCAGGTAAGAATGTTTCCTCTAAACTGTAATTCCGGTATTACAACAATCCCTTGTTTAGAAGGTGTTATATGTATTTGCCTTTGATGTGGAAGTTGGCAGAACAGCCAAATGAGGCAAAACCATCTCGGTTATTAGCTACTTAGCCAGTAATATGTTTTTAAAGTTACCTGAGGTCGTCTTTCTCATGAAAATCATTAGATTGCTGTCTATCTTTTCAAGGAACATGTTTGTTCTGCCACGTATCACACGATACATTATTTGGATTAAAAGAATTACACCTCTGTCTCAATTTACATGATTGGTTTAAGTTAGCTAGCTGGCTAAGTGGAGTTTCTGCTTCTCTCAGCTGTGATTTTACAGATTAAATAGGCTAGATGTAGATTCTTCGACTAAAATTTTATTTTAGTAGATATTATTGCTATAAAGCTTGGCTGCAGTGGAAAAAAATTCATCTGATTATTGATTGGTTGAATTCCTGCTGTGTTGCGTGTGTTTTGTCATCATGGTAAGAAAAAAAACCACGATGGGCAACATGGCGTCTGATTTCTGTCTCAGTTTGCAGGTGTTTGCTCAGTTTGTGGATGCCTGTCTTTCTCTTTATCATGTTTAGATGGATGCCTGTAAAGGAATTAGTGACATTAACTGCCATGCATTTAGTGATAAACTGTTTATTTAAACCAGTGTTAGATATCAAACCGTTATATGATAATTGCATTTACACATCCATGGGTAATTGACAGGAAAATTCATTTCTTTTTATTTTATTTGGAATTTGTCTGTACTGTCGCTAACATTATGAAGCACAAAACCCCATTTGATCATCGACTGGTTGAATTCCTGCTGTGTTGATTCCTCATGCTAATAGAAAACAAGATGGGCAACATGGCGTCTAATTTCTGTCCAGGCTGAAGTTTGTTTTTGTACAGTTTCAAAGAAAGAGTCTCAGAAAAACACTGACCTTTCTTCATGCTCACGAGACTCATGTGGATGCTTGTGTTTCTCTCTATCATGTTTAGATGGACGTCTGTAAAGGAATAAGGGCAGACATTAGAGCACAGTTCCACATTTAGTCAGTCTCGGGGGATACGATACATAATAAGGTGCCTTCAGACTGGAGGAACTTTTCATAGCTGGAGGAAGTACTTCCTTTTGTGTGTATTCGCACTGCAGGAACTGAGAATGATTATAGTTCTTTGAACTCTGTTTATAGGGACTTTTTTAGTTCCTACTTCAGGGTAGGTACTCTCCCAGCACAAGAGATACAGTGAAGTCCAGACTTTATTGAGCCTGTATGTGCCGGAGGAAACACAACACGATTTTGATGTGGTTTACGTCACTTCACAGTTCCTACTCACGGTGAGAATGCAAACAGAAAAAAGGCCCTTGAAGGTTTGTAGTTCTCGGGGGAGATCCCCAGGTGGGTGGTTCCTCTCACAAGTCCCGAGAACTGTTTGGTCTGAAAGCGCCTTATGGTTAGTACTGAAATTTTGTTTTTATGTTTTTTTCGCATGTATCTGTTCACACACAGGTGTAGCCAATTGTTGAATATTATTTGTTATTTTCAGATATGAAATGCTCCTATTAAAATATCATAAATTATATTTTGCAAGTGTAATAGTAATAAAATTCAAGCAAATTCAACTTCATTTACCACCAAAATGTAATTGAATACTCAAGAATTTGATATAAAACCTTACAAATCATTGTAGTGGCTATTATTTTAAATGTACTGTCCCTTAAAGTGTAAAGCATTTTGTTCCACACTGATTCTTCTACTCTGTATCAGGGTAGATGGACCTCAAGAGAGACTCACTGACCTTTCTTCATGCTCACGAGACTCATGTGGATGCTTGTCTTTCTCTTTACCAGGTTTAGATGGATGCCTGTAAAGAAATATGAGCAGACAGAACACAGTTCAGCATTTAGTCAGTACATAATAGTAAGTATTGAAATATTGTTTCCATGTTGTTCACTCTGACATGATGGAGACCACAGCCTGAAAACTCAATATCATAAAAAACCCTAGAAATGTAAATAATGCTTTCATTTAAAATGAAAAAAGAGGTATTTTTCAATGGCACTGTCTTGATTTCCAGCGAGAAACACTACACCGATTGAATTCCTGCTGTGGGGCAATAGTTCTCCTGGTATTAAGAAAACATGCTGTACTCATGCTAACAGAAAACATGACGTGACATCTGATTTCTGTCTCGACTTGCAGTTTGTCTTGAATAGATTCAATGAAGAAAAACACTGGCCTTTCTTTCCCTTTGTCAGACTCAGGTGGAGTCTTGTCTTACCCTTTAGGAGGATTCTTGGTCGTCGTCTGGTCGGACCCAGGAGGATTCTCGGTCGTCGTCTGGTCGGACCCGGGCGAATTCTCGGTCGTCGTCTGGTCGGACCCGGGCGAATTCTCGTCCGTCGTCTGGTCGGACCCGGACGTATTCTTGTCCGTCGTCTGGTCGGACCCGGCTGTATTCTCGTCCGTCGTCTGGTCGGACCCAGACGTA
>JAQMYM010004460.1:0-13434 GCA_030014255.1 Parauchenoglanis ngamensis | reverse complement strand
ATATGGTGGAACCTGAGTGACGACTCTGTGCAGCTAGCAGACGGTCGGTTTAGCCTGTTTGTCTGCTCCCTGGCCTTTGCTCTGGATTGTCACAGATTAACTAGGCCTGTCATGAGACTATGAGCTATGCTACAACAAATGAGAGCAGTACCTTCCCGAGTGACGATGGATACCGTCCTGCCCTAACAGGCCAATCTTGCCCTCAAAACTACTCCAATTGTCTATAAAACCCACTCTGTTTTCGGAGCACCAACTGGAGAGCTAGCAGTTCAGCGACCATAACCAGCTGTAAGATACATCGCTATGCCGCATTGGGATGGGGCCAGACTGTGCACTTTATGTTGTCTTATGTTGTCTACTGTTTTACACATTCACTTTTGTAATTCTGTGTTGTCTTGTAGAACCTTGTACCTTGGTCCTGGAAAAACGTTGCCTCGTTTCACTGTGTACTGTATCACCTGTATAATGTTGAAATGACAATAAAGCCACTTGAACTTGAACTTCACTTCATTCATTTCACCTCATTGTAAATATCCTTGTGACCCTGAAGTGCCATTGCTACTTGGCAAATTATTTAGAGCTCAACATGCATAGTAAAATGAGAACTTTTTCTCTTGCTGCAATTCCCATAGCTGAATGGCCCTATTATACAGCCAGGTCTGCCTTTCTTGTACCTGCAGCAAATTCTCCTGGGTTAGGTGATTCAAAGTGTGGAGCTTTGCTGTCAGGTAAAGAATTTATTTAATTTCATTTTTAATAGAAGTTCTATCCTCCCAATTTTCCCTAATGCCATCTAGGATGCCATGAGGCTTAGGCTTATACAACAGCTCAAACAGGGAGAATATATAGAAGTTTGTCGGACCACTCATGCTACAAATAACAGTAACTTTATTTATCACTTATCTAATTCATCCCAATTTCTCATGTGAGGCTCCGTAGCGCCGTGGGTAGAGCACTGGCCTTGTAAACCAGGGGTTGTGAGTTTGTTCCTCGCAAGGGAGTGCACAATCAGGTGTATTTCTGTGTGGTGGTGCCAAGCCTGGATAAAAATGGAGGGTTGTGTCAGGATCTGGTGTAAAAACCTTGCCAAATTGGACATGTGGACAAAGATGGATCTGCTGTGGTGACCTTGAATGGGAGCAGCTGAAAGGAGATGATGAGCCCAATTTCACATCTCCTTGTGAACAAACCTACGAATCATGTTTTAAGTGCTTGATTAAACTGTTTAACCAGCCTTTCTGTCTGTGGATGATAAATTCTGGTCTGGATTGATTTAATTCCCAATAATTTGTATAGTTTGCAAAGTGTACATGATACCTTGATCAGTCAGGATGTCTTTCAGGATCCTGACTCAGGAGATGGCATTGAAAAGTGTCTCTTCAACACTACAAGCAGAAATACACAGAAGCATTGCTTCTGGGTATTGTGTTGCATAATCCACTAGGACTAACACAAACCCTTGCCCTCATGCAGTCCAGTCTATTGATCCTTGCACAGTCAACAAGATCCATACCAGTTCTTTTGAGGAGATCTTGATTAATGGAAGAGGGCACAATTCCTGTTTCGGGGTGATCCCCTCAAGGGGGATCCCTGCAAAGGCTGAGGGGTGAAGCCCTCCCAAGTCTCTGTGTCTCCCTGAGGCACAGCTGACTTCAATGGTCCTGGGACCTCCTCAGCAGCCAACACCCTGCAGGACCTATCCACAATATGCTGTTCCCCAGTGTTTAGGGTCAATTTGTCCTGGTTGGGTGAGGTGGGGACTGACCGCCACCTATGCACTATGCTTTTGTCCTTAGTCCCCGTAAACACATTTCACCTTCACCCAATGTATTGAACCCAGTGCCTGCCCTTGAATGAAGTTTTAGTAAATTAAGGTCTGGTTGCAACCTGAATCCACCAATATATGGTATGTACCCTCTTGGATACTCACAGGTATCAAGTATGTCTCAGCTCAATTAGGGGTGGCATGTGGCATGTCAGGGATCCAGCCCAATGCCCCCACCTCCATCACGTTGCATTGGTCCTAGAAGTGCCACAGTTCTCCACCACACCAACATACCAGCCCAGGCTGGGGCTCTCCCTGGGTCAGCCCTGTCTGGGTCTGGGAATCCTGGGTTTGGGGAACTTGCTTCAGGGAAATTGATGCCTGCCTTCATGGAAGAGGACAGGAGAGGGGCAGAGAAAAGGAAAAGGATGCGAGAGTGAAAGAGAGAGAAGTGGCAAGGTGCCCTGCCTGCCATAGGAAATGCTGCTAAATAGTCCTCAGCCAGCTGGACCACCTCCCCAGCAATGCTGGGCAATGACACTGAACCCACTCTTCTATCCCTTGTGATAAAGAGATGCCTCACACTGTGTCAATGTTCTCCTCGGTGTTGCATTCCTCATCCCTCAAGTACCACTGGCAGATGTCGCAGAGCTGCTGAGTAAATGCAAATGGTCATCTGACACCCTACATGGTCATCATGTGGCTCCACTGCCGGTACTGTTCTAGGGTATGGCTTATTCACTGCAGGATGACCCATTTCAGGTCCATGTACAGCAGCATGTTGGCAATGGACAGCTGCTGAGCCATGAGCTGGGCTTCCCCCATCAGAAGTGACAGTAACCAAACTGACCACAGTTCTTCTGGCCACCCCCATGCCTTGGCGGCTCTCTCAAACAAGCCTATGGATCATCCTGCACCCACATCATCAGGAGCGATATGTGGGGGAGCCTATAGCCTCTGTGGCCCCCACAGAAGATGCTGCTGGGGTACCTGAGAACTTGATCAGGCCCTAAAGCACCTGCCAATTCTCCTGCTGGGCCGGGAGGAGCACCTGGAACCCTGCTCCTGTTCCATGTGCATGGTGACGAGAACTTGATGTTGGTTTCACTGTTGGTGGACAGTGGTGAGGGCATGAATGATGTTGGAGAGTGTTGAGTGTTTTGTTTTCTCATTTATTCTCAGGTCTCACACTAGGACACATGCCAAATTAAACACAAAAAACATATAGACAGGCACACACAGCTCTGTGCTGGATTGTGATTCCCTCTCTCCTGACTCTCAGCTCTCTTATTTACTTCATGAATTTGGCCATTCACTGCGACACAGAGTATATTCATTAATTAAATCCAGTGCAGGTTGACTCCTTGCCACTTCCATGACTTCACTCTATTCTATTTACAGCCCGGTGCTCAATTCCACCCCCACCTCCACAAAAAGATTTCTGGAAACACTCATTAATTAAATACTAATGTTCTAATGAATGATTGAGTAGTTAGCATTGTGAGCATTTTAGGAAACACATCCCAGGGCATTAAATGCTGCCATCAATGACCCATGCAGTAACCCGGAGTGGTTAACATCTTGAAACACCTTCCTTCTTTGAAAAAGCAAAGATACAGTGGAGCCAAGGAACTACAAACCAATCACTTGCCTGCCCACAAAAAAACTTTGCACAGCTGCCATCACCAATAGAATCTAAAATCCCCTGCTGAAAAATGGCATCCTCCCAGAAGAACAGAAAGGCTCTCAAAAGTCTTCGAGGATGCAAAGACCAGCACATCATGAGAACATAAGTAAGTTGATTGTGGCTTGGACAAGGAAGCTCAAGAGGAATCTAGGAATGGCTTTTATAGACTACAGTATAGCCATCGACAGGGTGCCACATTCCTGGATCCTCAAAGCCCTGATAAATGAGTATGCCCAATTATCACCTGGTTTGTGGAGGCATCTATGGAAGAAGGGAGGAATGAAATGCTCCTCTTCCATCAAGAACAATGTATCAGAATGGGAAAGATCGACATCAAGCAAGGAATCTTGCAGAGTGACTCATTGTCTTCAATGTTATTCTGCTTAGCACTAACAAATATGCTGAATAGACAAGGGCTTAGATATTCAGTTGAAAAACACAGCATCAGTCATCCACTTTATATGGAAAATCTCAAGTTGTTCACCAAGATCAGCTCAAAAGTATCAAAGTATCTTCCTCACACAGTACCTAGTGACCATCAAAGCATTCAGTGATGATAATCAAGATAGAATTTTGCTTGGACAAGTGTGCTACTGCACTCTTTAGGGGTGGTAAACTTGCAGAGGTCCAATATCCACCTTTTGGTTGATGAGTCTGAGATCAACTAAAAGAATTAAAAGAACTAAAATATCTCAGTCATCAACAGTTTGGCAATTGTTAAAAAAAAATATATGGCATATATATGGCACATAATTTTCTTCACATCATAACATTCCACACATAAATATTTATTACACATAATTTAATGACACAAAGTTTATTCAGGCCAGACAGCCTATCTTTTCACAGGGCAGTGGAATAGCATTGCTGAAGGGTGGAAGTAAGTGAAGCTTAACCTGTTTCTATGAAACTGCAATTCATTTGTTATCATTCTTTTCCCTTATTTGACAGGAGATGTGACACAATGTGTCTTTTATTGTATCCATGATAATTAAAAATACAGAAAATAATTTTAAGGATCTTCAGGACATTAAGGAACATTCAAAAACTGACCTGCAGGATGAACTGTTGGAGATGCTAAGCATCCTCGGTTTGCTATGGAAACCAGGCCTCCAGTCCTCGGCATTACCTGATGCCAGCGGCCGAGGGAGGGCTTGCCGTAAGCAGTGTTTGAGGAAGCAGAAGCACGGCAAATGGGCTGAGGTCCGTGCTAGGCTAACATCTAATCCCAGCCGGCCGGCACTTCCATCCATTCTGATCTCTAACGTCTGCTCCCTGGATAATAATCTTGACTACATCTGACTTCAGCGGACTACCCAGTGCGAGTTTAGCGATTGCTGTGTCTTTGTTCTCACAGAGACAAGGCTTAGTGACGGAGTTCCAGATGCCGCCATTCAACAATATGGGCTCACTGCGTTTCGTGCCGACAGAAAAGCAGCTCTGTCTGGAAAGACTCACGGTAGTGTCTTGTGTGTTTACATCAACATGGAATGGTGCAAGAACTCTGTGCCAGTTTCTAGTTACTGCTCATCGCTTGTGGAGTTTGTGACTGTTAGATGAAGACCACTTTATTTACCTCAGGAATTCACCACCATGCTTCCACCACCAGGCTAAAGAAGTTCTCTGTGAGCTGTACATGGCTATTAGCGAGCTGCAGAATTCACACCCCGATGGACTGTTTATTGTCGCCGGAGATTTCAACCATGCAAATCTTCAGTCAGTGCTCCCGAAATTCCATCACTATGCGGACTTTGCAACCAGAGGGGCAAACACGCTAGATATTGTTTCCACAAACATTCCTCATGTGTACTGAGGGGAGCCCCGCCCCTACCTCGGCTACTCAGACCACATCTCTGTTATGCTAATGCCAGCATACAGACCACTGGTCAAATGCACCAAACCAGTTCTGAAGCAGGTGAGAACCTGGCCAGCAGGAGCCATCTCTGCTTTTCAGGACTGCTTTGAGCACACTGACTGCCATATCAGGGAGGCTGCAACCAATGGCGACAACACCAATGTGGAGGAGTACACGTCATCAGTGACCAGCTACATCAGCAAGTGCATAGATGACATCACTGCCTCCAAGACCATCATTACACGCTCAAACCAGAAGCTGTGGATGACCATGGAGGTGCATCAGCTGCTGAGGACCCATGACTCCGCCTTCAGACCAGGTGACAAGGCGGCCCTAAGAACAAAGAGGTCCAAACTGGCTCGGGCCATCGGAGCATTAAAGCGCACACATGGCCAGAAAATCCACAGCCAATTTCAGGATAGCGGTGACACAGCGCATGTGGAGAGGCATCCAGGTCATCACTGACTACAGGACGACAACACCTGCTTGTGTCAGTGATGCCTCTCTACCAGATGCGCTTAACAACTTCTTCACATGGGTTGATGCACAGAATGATGCAACAGCAAGGAAGATCACCCCTTCCCACAATGACCAGGTGCTGCATCTGATCACAGCTGATGTGAGAAAAACTCTTTGCAGAATTAACCCACGGAAGGCTGCTGGACCAGATAACATCCCTGGGAGAGTGCTCACAGAATGTTCAGACCAACTGACAGATGTTCTTACTGACATCTTCAACATCTCCCTGAGCACTGCCGTCATTCCGAAGTGCTTCAAAGCCAGCACCATTGTTTCTGTGCCAAAGAAGACCTCAGTGTCCTGCCTCAATGACTATCATCCCATTGCACTTACATCACAATGAAGTGCTTCGAGAGGCTTGTCATGAGGTACATCAAGACCCTGCTGCCTGCCTCACTGAACCCCCTGCAGTTTGCCTATCGCTTCAACTGGTCCACAGACGATGCCATTGCCACCACCCTAGACCTGGCCCTCACCCCCCTGGACAATAAGGAAACTTATGTATGAATGCCGTTCATAGACTTCAGTTCAGCATTCAACACAATAATTCCTCAGCATCTGATTGGGAAGGTGAGCCTGCTGGGTATGAACACCTCTCCTTGCAACTGGATCCTGGACTTCCTGACTGAGAGACCTCAGTCAGTCCAGATTTGGAACAGTATCTCCTTGGTGTTCACCTGCCGAAGAACCTCTCCTGGTCCCTCAACACCAGTTCCATAGCCAAGATAGCCCAGCAGCATCTCTACATCCTGTGAAGGCTGAGGAAAGCCATCTCCTGCCACCCATCCTCACCACTTTCTACAGCATTCTGAGCAGCTGCATCATTGACTGGTATGGAAACTACACTGTATCGGACCGCAAGACCCTACAGCAGATAGTGAGAACAGCTGAGAAGATCATCGAAGCCTCCATCACAGACATTCACCATACACACTGCATCGCAAAGCCACCAGCATTGTCGACGACCCCACACACCCCTCATACACACTCTTTACCCTCCTGACATCTGGCAAGAGATACCATAGCATTCAGGCCCTCACTGCCAGACTGTGTAACAGTTTCTTCCCCCAAGCTATCAGACTTTTGAACACTCAGGGACTGGACTGACACACTCACACACAAAGGAATACATTCTACTACCTCTGCAATTTTTTGCACATTTGATTTGGATTAGCGCTGCACTGTCTTGTCTTGTGATGTCTGCACTGTCTGCAGTGTTTGCACATATTGGACATATTAAAACATTTTGTTAATAGCACTATTAGCATCCTTCCTTAGTTCAGATTGGTATCTCTTATCTAAGGCTGTTGTTTTCTATAGATGAACTGATTTTGTTTAGCAAGATCTCTTAGCCCCAGTCAAAATTAACCCCAGTATATCCTTAACCCCAGTTAGTGACAGCTCAGCTGTGTGTTTAAACTAAATAACTCTTCAGCCCATTTGAGAAGTAATTATATGGCAATTATTCATGCCCTGATATGATTTGCAGTTTGTTCAGACAGTTCAGTAGGGCTGGAGGACAAAGTGAGCCCACAACAAGCAAGCAAAAAATGGGATAACATAAAAAAAATCAAGGTATGAAAAGATACTCACACATGACCTGCCATTGAAATTTTACATTTAACACCACTGTATATCACAAATATTTTAATAAGATTACAGGCACCTTTGGCACAAACAGTTCTAAGTTTTAGCGACTGATTTGAGAGAAACTGATAGCAACAAACCTTCACAGACTTTTTTTGTTTGCATTCGGAGCAGGAACACTGAAGTGATGTAAGACAGCTGATGGCTAGTATTGTGGCATCACTAGTTTGTCCACCAGTTTTCTTATGTTGAGTGAAATCATCAAACTAGCAACATCTGGATTTAAAGTTGTCCACTTTTGTGTGTGTTTCATGTCAATTCAATGACTTGTTGTCATTTCAATGAGTTGATAATTGATAATGAGTTGGAATTACTATTTCTATGACATTTCAATTTAAATCACTATACTTTAAAGTACCAACCCATGCTGTGCCTATCCCCTGTCAGGATCCTTGTATGTCATGATGAGAGAAATGGGCCTCTCCAGATAGGGGTGTCCTTCATTACCCAACATGTAGCACAAGTAGTAGAAAGTATGTAGCAAAGTAATACTGATAGCTTTGTCCCAGGACACTGGCCACATGCACAGAACCTGAGAAACCAACAAAAACATAAATAGAGCAACCAGCATGATCACACACTGCTTGTATCTGAATTGCTGCAAACAGTTTCCTGTTCCTATAACACTGATGATGGCATTCCTCCAGGAGCTTGATGCAGACATCACAGCCATCAGTGGTTCCCATCCCCTTATGGAAGGTGCCATGCCCAGCCAGCCTGGCAAAGCCATCAGCCACTTCCCTCTGCTTCTTTGTTGTGGTTGGCACCCTGATGACCTTTGACATTACTCCTGTAAGATTCTCACAGACATGGTGCACACTGGACTTCATCAGTTTTGTAATGTTTTGTTCATATATTCATTTTCTTTTTCTATTTGTCTGCAATGTCACTTATTATATTATCTGCCACATGGCTTGAAAAGTGCTATACAAATAAAAGTTATTATTATTATTATTATTATTATTATAATTAAACATCTCTTCAGGGATGGTCACAGCCACAAAACATATATTCTTATGTTATATATAATAACTTTTATTCCGTTCATGAGCTCTGTTGATCCAATCAATGGCCAGCTCATCAGTGCACCAATAATAGAGTGGGGAGAGAGGGAGGGAGAAGGAGAACATGGCTCATCTGCCCATGTCCAACCTCTTTACCAAGTAAGTGACCACAGTGTTACCGAATTTACACTTGGGTTAGTTCACTGTGAGTGAGGCAGTAGTAAACAGTTAAAGAACCTTTAATAGAGACTTAAGAAAATAAGCCTTGCAAATTTTAACTCTAGCTAAGACACAATTCATAAATCTTTGAAATGTGACTGGAGCATTATCCATACCAAATTTAAGAATTCTATATTCTAAAAAGTTGTCTGGTGTTACAAATGCAGGAATTTCTGAGGTATGCCTTTAGCAGAACTTGTCACTATCCCAAAAGCAAGTCAGGTTTGGTTGACATTTCTAGCAGATCTGACCCAACTAATACAATCCTTCATCCTAGGAAGGGGAAACAACACCTTGTAATAGCATTGGCTTTTTAATATCATTCGCTTTCCTATAGTCTGTGTAAAAATGGACTGAATTAACAGGCTTTGGTTCCAAAATACAGGGTGAGCACTATGGACTGATTCTGGTAACAGCAAGACCATGTTCAAACAAATAATTAACTTCCTTCTCCTTTAGGGTTCTTTTTTTCAAGAAGTGGCATGAGCTGGGTGAGTAGGTTGTACAGAACTTATGCTATTGTGCTGTGTCTCTCCCACAGACTCGATGCGTGACTGTCATCAGGAACCGCTCCCAAGGTTGAGTCGAGACGTCACAGTGATCGCTCCCTTCATCAACCAGCGCTGCAATTAAGACTGCCTTTCTCAGCACTACCCACACAGAGCACCTGCACGAACATTGCAGTTTCACTTCACTCTGCAGTATGGACTTTCGTTTGATCTGCACTTTATAATAAACTCACGTGGAACACGCACTTTGTCTCCAGCATAGTGTGTTATACCTAATATTTGGTTAAGTGCCCCTTAGAACGTTTCCTTGACCAGATGCTTTTGATAGCCATCAGCAAACCTTGGGGAGAAGTCTGGTTGGATATTTGACCACTGTTCTTGGCTGAATTGGTTTCCTGACATGGACCCAACTTTTAAGCACAGTCCACATATGCAATAGGTTTGAGGTCAGACTTCTTGTAAGCTTAATGTTAGCCTCCTTTATCTATTCCACTTTATCCATTCCACCAGCTTTGAGGTGTGTTTGGGGGTCATTGTTCTGTCGGAACAACCAATTGTGTTCAAAGCTGATGATTTGAGGTTATTCTTAAGAATTCTGAGGTTCTTTACTATTCCATCCACTTTGTTCAATGCACCACCAGTTCCACTGGCAGCAAATCAGCTCAATGATGCTACCACCACCATGTTTATTAGTTGATACAGTTGGGGTAGTTCGTACCACTGGTCATTGTGAACAAAAACTCAGTCGTTGTTTCGTCTGGCTATAACACTTTCCTCCAGAAAGTTTTTTCTTTGTCCATGTGGTCAGATGAAAACTTTAATCAAGCTTGAAGGTGTCAATTATGGAGCAGGGGCTTCTTTCTTGAATGGCAGCCTCTCAGTCCATGGTGATGTAAACTCACTTGACTACAAACAGTGTTCCAGCAGCTTCCAGTTTCAAACCATCTGAACCATTTTCCTCTCAGGTGAGACTGACAGTTTGGGTCTTCTTCCAGACCTTGGCAAAGTTTCTACACCTCCTATTAACTTGTACTTATCAAACAAACCCTTTTTATGTTGTGCACAGAGAAGCTACCAGCTGTAGTCAATCATGATTAATAACAGGAAGTTAAGAGGCCTTGGCCAGATAAAAACATTTTGGAACTTACAGCACAACTGAATTAATAATCTAAGTCTAATTGTATATTTTTGACCTTGTATTGATTTCAGAAAACCCAAAATAAATTAAAACTTGTGCTCAAAATTCTTGTTTTTGTCAAGTATTAAAGATGATTATTAGATAAAGATGTGTATTAAAGATGATTGTTGTACAATTGTTGTTCCCAGAAAAAGAACAGTTAAAAGAAGTGATTGATAGCCCAATATTGTCATGATATTCATGTCCATGATGACTGTATGTAAACTACTTACTGCAATTGTAGACAGTTTCAATGAGCGTAGATTAGACTTCATAGGGGCCAGAAAGTGGATTTTAATGAAGCAGTAACTATATCACATGCACAGTGTAAACACTCATGAAAGGAACTTATCCTTGTATGTACGTATTCCAGTACATCAGATTTTACTGATGGTTCCTCAGAATGCAAATACTCTTGTTAAACCGAATAATATATGACAACAGATCTTGCTTACACCCAGATGAGCTGACAATACATGAATGTGCGATAAATTCAGGATCTGAGATCTATATTCACTTGGAGATACAAACTGATATACTGAATTTCACCCCATATAAGTGGTTTGAGAAGGTGTCTATTCCTCGTGAGCATTTCAAGATCACAAAAATAAGCTGCACTCTTACTAGAGTTCACACTTTTGGAATAACCTTAGTGAAACAGGATACTAGAGACAAATCAACATTTTGCTCCTCAACAAAGGGATTTCTTGTCTTTTTTTATTAAGTTTTAAGGTTTCAGAGGGAAGCGCCAACTTGCTCAACTAAAATGATTTTGTACATTTGGAGACATTGCCATGAAAATATTAGAGAGACCCACCTAATCATCACCTTTATGAGCCTTAGCATGAGTCACTACACATGCAGGAAACACAGTGGAATTGTCCTTACCATCACCTCCAATTTCTGGTGTTGTTGCTATCCTCAGGCAATGGGAGCACCTTCCCATTGGCCAAATCACTTCCCAAGATGAGGGGCACCCCTTCAACCAGTATCTGTGAGTGCACTCCTACTTTAACAAACCCAGACACCAATTCAGACTTTAAGTTTTCAAAAAACATTTCAGCAGTAAAACTCACAGTGCCTTAGGAGGACAGGTTAGCGATCTCTCACCACCTGAAGAAAATCAAGTACCAGGATATGTGACTCAGTGACTCAGTTGGACCTAGATTATTGTCAGTAGTATTTGCTGTTTCTGTGGTGTTATTTAGATTTAGAATTGTCTGAAGGTCTATGCTAATTAGTTTTCTCAGGTGTCTATCCAACAGTAGTTTTGGCCTCCCTTAAGGTGTGAATTGGGGGCAGGGCTCACTAACATATATTGAAGGTGTATCCAATTCAGTATTCAGTGTGCTTTTTGGTTCTATCTTGAATTACTTCTCTACTGGTAAGTTAGGATTCTGACTTTTGTGTACTATCTACTTGACTCAGTTGGACCTAGATTCTTGCCAGTAGTATTTGCCGTTTCTGTGGTGTTATTTAGATTTAGAAGTGTATGCCAGCATCTGTAGCGGTCTGCATTAGTTAACACATTCTAAAAAGAACAGAGAACATAAACTCACTGATTTAACTCCTGACTAGACTGCTGACATGTACATCAAACCCATCTCTGTTCTCACATCTCTTAGACCTAGAAGATCTCATGCACCATCCAGAGGCTGTACTACCAGTAACCTTATCTTCCCTCCTCTGTTTTCCCAGTTTCAAACAGGGGTGATAGATGGGCTCTGGAACTGCCAGTCTGCTTTAAAGTAAGCTGATTTCATTTCAGCCCTTGCTTCCCATCACTCTCTTGACTTTCTGGCACTAACTGAGACCTGGATATTGCCACAGAACTCAGCCACACCAGCAGCTCATTCCTCTGCTTATGCTTTCTCACATACTTCGCGAGAAACTGGAAGGGGTGGTGGTACAGGTCTGCTGCTGTCTCGAAGTTGGTGCTTTACACCTCTCTCTTATCTCAATGTCACATCCATTGAGTTCCATGCTATTGCAATTTCCTCTCCAATTAACCTTCTCATCATTGTCATCTACTGCCCCCCTGGACGCCTAGGAAACTTTCTTGAAGAATGGACATTCTCCTCAGTCTTTTCCCTATTGAGAACACCCCTCTCACTCTCCCTGGAGAATTCAACATCCCTGTTGACAAGCTCCAGTCCTCTTGCCTTCTCCCTCTTCTCTATTCCATCTCTCCTATTTTCAACAACTGCTCTCCCACACACAAAGGAGGAAATGCCCTGGACCTGGTCTTCAGCCATCCCTCCACAGCATCAGACATCACTGCTACCCCACTTCACATCTCTGATCATTACTTAGTATCTTTTACCAACACCCTACCTGCCCTTCCAACACTTCTTTCCCACTCGGCGAAACCGCCACTCTGTCTCCCCTTCATCTGTCACTTCCTGCACTCTATCATACCTTCCAGACTCTGACTCTTTTTCCTCCCTTCTACTGGAGCTAGCCATGGACACTTTCCTCTCCTCACTTTCCTCAACTATGGATTTCCTCTGCCGACTATCTTCCAAACCCAGGAAGAACTCTCACCCTGCTCCTTGGTAATCGGATGTGTTGCGTAGCAATTGAAGAGAGTTAAGAGCAGCAGAACGAAAGTGGAAGAAATCACAACTTGACACAGATCTGTCTTTTTATCATGATCTGTCCAAATTCTCATCTGAGGTAACTTCTGCTAAGACTGCCTTCCATAAGAAAAAGCTGGAAATCTCTGCACAAGATCCGCACAAACTCCACAACATAATTTCTTCATTACTCAACCCGCCAGCTCCTCCTGCTTCATCCTCCCTGACTGCTGAAGATTTTGCCAACTTTGCGTCTTTGTTTTCATGGAAACATGGCTCAGCGACAAGTTCCAAATGCCGCTATCCAACTAGCCGGGCTAACCGCGTTTCATGCCGACAGGAAAGCAGATCTGTGCGGTAAGACTCGCGGGGGGGGCTTGTGTGTTTACATTAACATGAAATGGTGCAAGAACTCTGTGCTAATATCCAGCTACTGCTCACCGCTGGTGGAGTTTGTGACAGTTAGATGCAGACCT
>JAQMYM010004459.1:0-13439 GCA_030014255.1 Parauchenoglanis ngamensis | reverse complement strand
GAGAACATGCAAACTCCGCACAGAAAGGCACCCTGGGTGACCCGGGGATAGAACCCAGGACCTTCTTGCTGTGAGGCCACAGTGCTAACCACCGCCCATAGATAGTGTTATTTACAAAAATTATATCTGATAAGAATTTTGAACCTTCTACAGAGATTAGTTTATGCAGTATATTTTTCTTTTATTTGTAAAATAATGTAAGTTTGCATAGATAATTTCTCTATTAGATTAAATTCTATCTAACTAAGACTAAGGCATACCAGTTTAGGATTAAAAGCAGTAGGTACAACATAGCAATAAACAGCAGTGACACACATTGTTAAGAGAAGCAAATGAAGTCAATAATGTGACCAGCCAACAAGATTTCTTGTTTTTAATGTCACAGGAGCCTTTTGGCAAATGATTATTATGCTTATTTTTGTGTGTGGGGTACCTGCTCTAACATGTACTTACTGGCTTCCTGGATATCTGAATTACCCTCTAGATTTAGCAGTTGATGAACTTTGGGTTCAGATTGTGCAACTTCATTGGTTTTCAGATTACTCCTTGTCATACTGTTGATCTCACGATCATCCCAATAAAATGTAATCTGAATTGTAGAACAATCTTTGTACTTAATGTACAAAACTTACATTTCAGGTAAACTATTAACATGCTCATGGCAAATTACAATGAAGTGGTGAACCCAGCTTACACTTTGTTACACAGGTTTGCTTGACATAAAATGTGAACTTTCCTCAAAAGGACTTGCCATTTTAATGCCGCCGTTGACTTTTTTCAGATTTCAGGAAACACCACATCTGCACACCCAGAGTCCACATCCCGCTGTGAGGATCGGAGCAGTTTAACATCTGAAACTAGCAGCCAGGAAAGTAAATTCCTTTGGAATGAAGTGTTATTCTTTCAATTTTTACAACAGATTCATCATCATAACCCACACTTGGGAATTAACGTGTTTCATGAAAAGATAACTATTGGTTGTTCGTAGCTATCTTCTCAATTGTTCTTTAATAATACATGTAAACTTTACAGTCAAAGCATCTTTTGCAAAATGAAATGAAACAAGTTGGACAGGGCTTCTACTGGACCAAGGTTAGGGACTTTCTTAATCTGGAATGTATCTTGATGCTAGGATATGGCTAGAATGGCTGTTGAAAATGAGAAGTAAATGGCCTTCCAACTCCTGCTTAAATCTTTTACCAATGAATTCACCGGCAGTACATTTTGCTGCATAGTTGTAAAATTGGTAATTGGTTAATTGCAGCTGTCCCTTGGAAACATGAGGCCATTCTTTTCTTGATTGCCCTCGATACGGAGCATCAAGGCATGTTTTCTTCAAGCTTGTACAAATGGGAGGAGACGTGGAAGCAGATTGCTGCTAGAAATGCAGGAGAAGAACTGGATGTACACTGCAGAGGACTGTGACAAGAAAGTCTGCTCCTTGACGCACCGGAACAGAAAATTCCTTACTTTTAATTTTTTGATATTGGTTAGTTAAGTTAGCAAAACAATATAAGTAAATGTGTATAGTTTATAAGTAATAAAATATTACTTTCAAACATGCAGTCTGTTGCATGGTTTGATTTCCAAAATGTATTACCTTTTACGTATTATTTGTAGCTGTAGCAAAGATTTAAATGAATGAGATGTCATGAAGGCAAAGTTATTGAGTAAAAAGAAAGACATTGAATGATGTGACACGAATTACTATGAATTTTATAGGCTGCACTTTTTGTCACAAACAATACTTGTGCTCAGTTAATAACAAGCTGTTTAAACAAGCAATTATTAAAATTTATTCATTCAAGCACAACTGATTTGGAAAATGTTGCCTTACTAAGGTCCACTTGATTAGAGTTGACCTCTATGCAGATATAACCAAATTGTTGATGCAAATGATAAGAATGGGCAGGGGTGGGAAGGATGGGCTGTTGGATGAGGATCCAGCTGTAAAACTGGCTTCTGTGGTCGGACCAACTAAAGGTCAGTATATGGATGATAGTAAACTATGCAATAGGAAATACCTTCAGGGAAATGCTTATCATGTGAAGAAACTGATGGCCTGACTGATTGCGTTTTACATGAACGTAACGGTATGTAACAAACGATATAAAGAAAACACGATGAAAAAGGGATAGAACTGGAAGACCAGTTCACCATTCTTTCCAGAGGGTTTCCAGGCTTTTTCATTCATTCCAGAGGAGTTTTCAACATCTAACATCAAGCTAACTAACATCAAGTGGCTCCTGCAGTTTCAAATACTTGATAGGCATCACTGGGCATCTAAACCAACTCAATGTGAAAATGCAAGACATCGGAAATACAGTCTTGTCCGTTCAACAGGCAGTGTTTGTATGAGAAAGCAAGCTGGAACTCTTAATCAGAGACATTGAAACTGGTTTGTCTTCTGCACTTTGAAAGACTGTGAGAATTCGGAGATGCATGCTTAGCAAGAGACTTCATTCAACATTTTGGTCTCCCGCAGCTATCTGGCTTCACAATCAATCTTCTGAAGTCCTACAAATTGTGTTATGGAGAATTTTGTGAGCGTACTGCTCTTTTTAAAGTCATTACCCAACCACACTGGGCGAAACTGATGTGTATCCCCAGGGTCTCCATGGAAGTTACTGACCTGAAGGTGTCTGACATGTGGGAGAATAAGTTCAAGTCATTAAATGAGGAGTTGGAATGACTTACATGTCAGCAAGCAGAGCTGGTGAGTAAACACAAGTAGACAGAAATGAAAAAACTTCAACCAAAAGACGAGCCGATTCTCAAAACCTGGAATGAGCTTCCTGTCACATACCACACAATGCAGTGTGTCAGTATTGGAGTACTGACCATGTTTGGCTACACATATGCATGCATGCAGTCTTTCTCATATCTGAAGAACATAAAGACCAACCTACACACACATTTATCTGGAAGCCTCAACACCTGCATGACGCTTAACCTCACCACATATGAACCGGACTACAGGGCCATCAGCAAAACCATTCAGCACCAGAAGTCGCATTAATGAAAAGAAGTGTTCAATTTATTATTGTGTAGTACCCCTAGACCATATACCTGGTACTGCAAGGGGTGTGTTGGGTTCTCTTGTCAACCCAATATGATAATTTGAATTTAGCTATTTTCAGTTTATTGTGTCCTGTGTTCTTCTATATGTACCTTACAGAAACTTCACTAACCCAGTATGAATATGCAAATATCTAAATTGATATTGCTTTAAACTGCTGAAACAGTAGTAATAAATGGTAACCCTTTGGTGTAAACTGTGCTCCTCTTAATTTCAGAAAAACTGCAGTTCAAGTTTAAATGAGAGATGATTTACTTATTTAAGATTGTATGTGTTGAACCAATGAAAAATAATGAATTACTATATAAAACAGAGTAGAAGATACTCACTGTAGAAGAAAATAAAATAAAAAAAAAGTTAAAATAAAATATTTGTCAATATGTTACCAACAAAGTATAAAAGAATTCACCTCTCATATGTCACATAAAACACTCCACAGTGGTAACATTAACACATTGGCATTGACAAACTAGCCGTGACCGTTGTGGGCCCACCCACTCTCACACATCAATTGGGCAAAATGAACTAAACATTGTAGGCCTGAAGCAAGGCTAGGGTGCAGTGTAACCCAAAACAAACCAATCTCCCTGATTCTCTGAATAGAAGCTTCTCAGAAACTGGCCGATTTCTTGATGCACTATCTTGACTCGGCCATTTGATTGTGGATGCTTGACTATAACCCCCAAATTCTCCATTCTCGGGACATGAACTGTGGACCCCTGTCACTGGCTTTGTCCTCAGGGATGCTGAAATACCTGAATATGTGGGAGAACGGAAGTTTAGCTAGGTCAGGGCAGAGCTGTGGGAACAGCTGGCAGAGATACCAGACACAATGACTGGGAGAATCAGTCAATGATAACTAGAATGACAGAGTTCCTGGCAGATGATAGGCAATGAGGAGTGGTTAATGAAGTTCAGGGGGTTTTATCTTTAGCACATGTGGAACAAGATGAAACAAAGGAGTTAATCTCAGACACTCCGACATTTTGGGCTACCAATATTTTCCCACTAGCAGAATCATAGTGCAGTAGTTCATAAGTCTTACTGGTGCCAGGGTTTCCTGTAGCTGTGCCCAAGTTATAAGTTTATTTTGCAATCTTGGGGGGACATAGGTGCAGTTAGGAGGGCATGTGGAAGGAATATGATAAGGTAGAGTGTTGGCTAATTCCCTGTCGAAGTCCCAAGTGATGGCATGTTGGCACTCATTATGGAATCAGAAATGCTTGGTTTCTCTTTAGCAGGGTGGATACGGGACAAGGAATCAGCCTTAGCATTTTTTGATCCAGGGAGATAAGAGATGGTGAAATTGAATCTGGTAAAGAAGAGGGCCCACCTGGCTTATCATGGATTCAACCTTTTCTCAGTGCTGAGATGGTCAAGGTTCTTGACCAATGATGCCATTCCTCCAATGCCAATTTTATGGCAAGCAGTTTGTGATTGCCCACGTCATAATTTTGTTCCATTAGGTATTTCTGGACAATAATGCATGAACAGTCTGCTTTATTTTATATTTAAAAAGAATTAGACAATATGAGGTATACAACACAGGTATATTTAAACTTATACTTGATACAGATAGAGAAATAAATATTGTCTGCTAATCACACGTAATAATAACTGATCATAGATATTAACTATAGTGTGTTATGACAGTCTTGAGATTTTCTTGAGCAGAATCACGTCTTAGAGTTTGTAAGGGTCCAACGGCCCTCATCACTCTAAGCCCACCCCTGCATCCACCTATAGGTGGCTTTCACATAAACATCAACGCATCAATCACACTCTGAGCTCTTAATGAAACATTTCAGACACCTCCAGAGCTTTGTTTGGCTGTCTTTGGTTGCAGTGTCACAATATCATACACCAATGTACACATCACACCTGACTTAACAGTTAGACAGAAATAGTCTGTATCTGTCTTCATATAATTTATAGGAGAATACTTAACTGTATTTCTCATTGACTTGTAATGTAATACACCACTCTTGCCTTTGATACACATACATCATGGTTACAACAAGACAGGTCTGTACCACACATGATGTGTTTGCTGAAGTTCACATTTGCATGGAGAGTCAACATTCAATTCAAGACGTGTGTTTTTAGGTACCTTATTTAAAATAATAATAATAAAAAAAAATCATAGTTTTACAAACAAGGGCACAGGTACAAACATGACAGAATGGCACAACTGCAAAATAATATGGGAACAAGTACAGCTGAGGGCAAAGGTTTAGGCACTCAAACTCGATTTTTCACATCTCCACGCATATCATGTTTTGCTCTACATTTGCATGTTCTAGCTAAATAAGAGTATATACTTTATTTCCATACAAGTACATTTCAAAATGATAGGTAAGAGACAGATTTATTTTAGTTTATTTGTTATATGAAATCATAAGCGTGTCAAAACATTACATACCGTTTTAGTATTTGGTGGCATTGCCTTTTAGGTAGCAAAATGCGAAACACTTAGCTTTTTCAGTTCAGTCCACAAATTTGATATCTTATTTAGTTCAGGACTTTGTGACTTTGCGCCAGTCCCTTTTCCCTCTGAGATAAGACTATTTCACTTAGATGGGCAAGCATTGACATGAAGTGTAGAACTATGTTTTTTTTCCCTACAAACCCTAATGTTTGTGTAAGAGTTCCTGATAAGAACACATCACTGCATCACAAAACTAAACACACAGTAAGACTTCTTCTGTAACAGCCCATTTATAGCCTGATTCATCACGCACTCTTGTTTACTTACTCTTTCCTGCAAACTCCCACTGAAAACAGTTTGTATGCATGCGATTTTTATGCATCATTTCAAGATTGACATAAATTGTTAAATGCTTAGTTTTGTGCGGCCGCAATGGTGTTGTGCAATTGATTTCTGTCTTGCACATTTTAAAATGCAATCATTATCAGAGGTTGAATGTTTAGTGGCCACGAAATAGCATTCCTGATTCACACTTCCAGGATCCCAGGTTTGATCCTGAGCTTGCGTTACTGTCTGTGTGGAAATTTGCATTCTCTAACTGTCCACATGAGTTTCTCTGGTCTTCCTGGGATTAATTAAGATAAACGTGCAAAACGGATAACACATAAAAGATCCCATGAGAGTTATGAAAGGCTCAATTGTCCAAAGTCTGATGTCCCAGCCAAGGTTTATTCCCGCCTTGTGCCAATTGCTCCTGGGAAATATTTGGATCCCTCGACCTTAACAAAGATAAAGAATTACTGAAGGGAAATGAACTAAATATGACTCATGATTGAATATATTTGTTCTCTTATTACCTGCATACTAATAATTGTTTCGAATTACAGTTTTATTCTCCTGTTTTTTGTGTAAATCTTTCGTTTATTGACTTATTTGCATTCACCGATTTTGTATATTCATTTGTTTTCTTTATATCCTGTACGAGCTCGTCTTTAAACAAAAGCAGTAGGGAAGATATCGCCCAAACAATTTGTTGAATCAGTTTCAGGTATGTGTCATTAATATATCTTGCCAATACATTAGCTGAAGTACATTAAACTTCATGGTCTTTATTGTTCTGCAGGAGGAAAAAACCCCGCCCCAGAAATATCACAGCATCTTAGCTCATCCTCTTGTCATATATAAATACACACAGCCTACCTTCACAATCACTCTTCGACTCATGAATCATGGCAATGATTTCCCCCAACATAACAAGTAAGTGCATGTTTTCCACTTTTGCATTAGAATTAGTAAAGTGTATCTAAAATAGAGCATTTTACTAAAGCTGACCCCGTCTAAAACCTTTACTGACTGCATACATACTTGAAATTTCTGCTTTTACAGTGACTTGGAGTAGATTACTGAGAATAGACAATATCAGGAACATTTTACTATAAGATGCGTAAATATATTATAAATAAACAGTAATATTTTAACACTGGAGTAAAGCTTTGATAGCGATGAAAAAAAGCAAGAAAAAAATACACAGCTAAAAATATGACTTGCACACTTTTTTTGTTTTTTATTCAGCTAAACTCAAATGCAAAATCACTTCCATTGAAGGGGCTCCATACAAAGAATAATAAAAAATAAACTATAAATATAATAAAAATCAATCTTAACAAGCTATACAGTAAAGTCTCTTGATTCTTGATATGTAAATATGTTTTGATAAAAAAAGCCTTTCCAATTTCTGTAATCTTTGCCATTTGTTACAGGATAGGTTTGAATTCATTCTTTTTGTTCTCTGTGGGGTTTTTTTTGCACGCGCCCAATACCAATCGTAACAAAACTGATCTTTTCAGAACATTTATTGCTTCCTTATACATGGTGCTGAAGCATAATAATAAAAGTGTCAAACTCTTTGCTCTGTGTTCAACAGCTGATTAATAAACCAAACTACCAAGAGGTTCTCTTCTTTTCTTTCGTAACATTAGCATTTACATTTAAATGTTAAAAGTAATACATTATGGCTATGTATTTTCTTTTTTTTTTTAATGAAATGATTGATAATGGGACCATTTATCTTTTCATTAACAGCTGTGGACTACTCTGACTACTACAGCTTAGGTAATGATACCAGATACCAGTTACCGAACAACAGCAATGTAATGGCCTTCAGCCGAGTCTTCCTCCCCACACTCTACAGCATCATCTTCATTGTGGGATTCATTGGCAATGGCCTGGTGTTGTGTGTTCTGGTCAAGTATCACAAAACATCCAACATGTCAGACCTGTGCCTTTTCAACCTGGCACTTTCAGACCTCCTCTTCGTTATCTCATTGCCTTTCTGGGCGCACTACGCTGCCACCTTTAAGTGGATCTTTGGGAGCTTCATGTGCCATGCAGTGACCGCATTCTACATGCTGGGATTTTTTGGAAGTATCTTCTTCATGATCCTCCTGACAGTTGAGCGTTACGCCGTCATTGTCCACACCTATACCTCCCTCTTCTCCAAGTATCGGTCTGTCAGAGCTAGTATACTGCTGGCATTGTTTATGTGGACACTTAGCTTGGGAGCCTCTCTGCCAACCATCATTTTCTTACAAAAGAATGTTTTGAATGCATCACACTGCAGGGTGGAATATCCAAATGGGACAGCATGGCAGTCATTCCCTTACATTGAGCTGAACGTCCTCGGCTTGATCATTCCTCTCTCGGTGATGGTGTTCTGCTACTCGCGCATCATCCCCGTCTTAATGGCCATGAAGTCTCAGAAGAAACACAAAGCTGTCAGGCTCATCCTGGTCTTGGTTATTGTTTTCTTCCTTTTCTGGACGCCCTACAACATCGTCATCTTCCTGAAGTTGTTGCATCAGTTGAATTACATAAGAATCTGTCAAGAGCACCTGCACATGGCTATGCAGTGGGTGGAAACCCTAGCACTCAGTCACTGCTGCCTCAACCCCATAATCTACGCCTTTATGGGGCAAAAATTCAAGAATTTATTTCTAAAGATCCTGAAAGAGTGGTTTCCTCCTTGCTTTGGCCACTGCACAACAATTGAAAACGAGTTCTCAGAGAGGATGACCACTATGCACTCGCACTTCTCAGTAACGTCTAGCACAAAGACAAAATCAAAAGTGTAACTGCCATCGCTTCTTATATATATGATGAGAACAGAAGCTAAATACTTGGTACAAACTTATACTAGATACTAGGCATGTAATACATACACTGCATAACAAGGAGCGAGCACAACAAACGCTTACCAAAGAAGAACTAAGATATCACAACTTAAATGCGCATGCTAGTCAAACAAACACAACACAGGTGAGAATAATCAGGAGCATGTGACATGCAGAGGCTCATGGGAAATGTAGTTCACCAAGTATGTGGTTCCAAGGAGTCCCAACAGCGCCCTCTGGTGTCGACATGACGTGTATGAACACAAGACTTTATGAAAAAAAAGTTGATTGACACTGATGATTTGTGCACAATATGACTAACTAAAGCACAAAACTGCATATTATATAGTCGGCTATTAACCACTCTTTAAAATATTAAAGTGCTAAACCTGTCGCTGTTCAATTCTGTTGTTAGTATTATTGTTTTCAACTTTAATGCTAAATTAGGCAATCTGATCACAGCATGCAACCAATATTACGCACCCACATATTATATTGCACCTCTTGACTTTTGAAGAAATTTCTGCTATCTCACTCCAATAAATTATACTGTTATACATACTACGTGCTGTCTGTTGTTACAGTAGCTACTGTTTTGCATTAGAAAATCTTTGCTTTTTTTCCTTCTTGAGTGAGTCTTTATTTGTGTCATCGTGTAAGTATAAGGCCCCAAATAATGGTTCAAGCCCAGGGGCTTTCATCACCCTTAATCTTCCCCTGAAACAGTACTCACAAATATAGGATTATTTGTCATATCTGAAATAACAGACTTGATAGTTTAGTTGAATTTGCCATTTATGTGTCATTTATTCATGACTCTAGCTGGAAGGTTAACATATACCACAAAAATAAATTTGTTACTTATATTAAATTGCAGATGAACAACACTCACTAAGCCCTGTTCAATCATTTGTAGCACTATATTTTAAGGGACACATACTATAATGCGTTAATAAAGATCTTGTTATTAGACATGCATTAAACATGCAGATTTTGGGCTTACTTCACCCAAATCATCCAATGCCTTCAGGGCACCCAATGCCTTAAGGGCGCATACGAGCACACTTAAGTTAAGGGGAGAATACATGTAGACTGACAACCGTGGAGCTGTGCACTTTTTTTACTTATGCGCATGGGAGAACCAGGCCCCATGTGCTGTGTTAGTCGTTATAAAGAGCTGTACTGCTGCATAACTAGACATCTGTTAGCTGAAAATGAGTAATTATTGCATTATTAGTTGTGATAATGTGTAATAAACACTTTATTAATACCTTCCTTTAACGTCACTGTTAAACTTGTAGGGTCTAGGTAGCATCTGGCGACTCCAGTCACAAGGACTTTGTGTAGCAATAGTTTGCACATATTTGTGTCTCCTATCTGCCAAGACGTTTTTTTGATTTCCTGTTTTTTTTATTGTGGTGTTATTCTGGTTTTGTGAGTTTTGTCCTGCCTCTGATATTCTGTTTGCGTCTCGATTGACCCATTACATGCTCTTAGATTAAGCGTCAGCCTGACGTCCCTGTAGCTTTGTCTGTGTGTTCATTTAATAAACGACTCATTCATCCTGCTTCTGAAATGGCATCCCAAATTCAACAGCTCTCTGCCAGTTTCTCCCAAGTCACAGAACAACTCTACGTGTGCCATCTCACCTCATAGGCACCTTACTCTGCTCGCCAAACCCGACAGTTTGACAGATGCCATGATGCAATGGATTCCTACTCCAGTGCCAGTTATTCTTATCTGCTCAATGGCGGACTCTCAATTCACAATAAGGTGACACTTATGCTCAGTCTGCTTATGGGCAAAGCTCTCACGTGGGCTACAGTAGTATGGAAATAGGTGGAGAGACTGTCTCCTCCTACGAACGTTTTGTCACACCGTTTCACCGCATATCTGATCATGCTCCAGAGGGGAAGTGAATGTCTTTTGTCTTCCAATCAAGATAGACATAGAGTCATCAAATATGTGGTGGAATTCCATACCCTTGCAGCAGAGAGAAGTTGGAATGAGCCAGCATTATAAGCAGTATTTCACCAAGGGCCCAACAAAGATATTCTTTAGAACTGGCTTGCCGGGATGACGAGGTGTCACTTGTCGAGGTGTCCCATGAATATTGCTTGGAGAACTGCATGCAACCACAACATGTACTTGTTTCCTTGATGGTCATAGAAAGTCCTGAAATAACCACACCATTGCACATTCCTAGTGAATCTCAGGATTTCATCGATGTGTTCATCCCCATCATCTCTAAGAACATCAACTGTCTAAGAACAGTAAGGCTGATGCATTATTTCCCATTCACTCCAGCAGAGAAGAAAAGAATTTTACCAGCCTCTTGTGTGGTAAACATGATCACATGGGAGTTCGACATAGTAGTGGAAGTCAGCCTACCGTACCATATTCCAGCCAGATGCCTGGCAGATTTCACTTATTTTCCCCTCGGTTAAGAGGAAACCTGGGCTCATACCTCGCCAGCCACTGGACATTCAGGAACCCATCAAACCTTTGACCACTTGAGAGAGAAGTATTGGTGGCCATACATGGTTAACGAAATTAATAAATATGTATCCTCCTGTTCTGCTTCTGCCCAAACAAATGTTCCTCTTTTCCAAATGTTCCTATTACCCACACCTCAATGCCCCTGGTCCCGTATCATAGCAGACATTGTCACTGACCTGCCAGAGCCTGCTAGTCATCACTGACTGATTCTCTAGATCCCACCACCTAATTCCTCTTCCAGCATTACCTATGGCCTTTGAACTTACAGAAATCATGTTCCACCAAATGTTACATTTCTATTTTATCCCAGAAGATGTGGTCAGTAATCGAGGTCCCCAATTTATTTTTTTATTATTTACACACACTGTTGAACCGTTTGTAATCCGTCTTTGATTTCCTGTTTTTTTGTACTGTGTTTGTTATTCAGGTTTTGTGAGTTTTGCTCTGCCTCTGATGCTCTGTTTGTGTCCCAATTGACCCATTGCCTGTTCTTGAATTAAGCCATGAAACAAGAGACAAGATTGACAACTTTATTATGTTTAGTTAGTTAATTAGTTGATTATGAAAGGTTAGTGGATAGATGATAAGCACCATCATTGTTAAATCCCATATTAATGGGAGAAAAACAAATTTATTTCGAGCCAACTGAGTCTTGAGTAATTTGACTCACTCCAACCACCCAAAAAGAAGTAGCAAGAGAACGTAATAGGATAAAAATGATATAGACTCAGTTCATGCACAGCTGATAGTAAAAAGGAAAAATTATATTAAAGTGTTTTAAAGAAAAATAAAGTTAGTGTTCCTTTAAAAAAATCCCAAAATCGTATTATATGTATAACTTCTATTTTATTGACTATCAGGTTCTAACAGGAGTGCATTATTAGATCTATTATTAGAGGTTATTAATTTTGTCTTATGGTTGATATTAGGCAGTGTAAGTTTTAACTATAAGGTAAAAACTTTTTGCTAGAAGTATCTGATTACAGTGATCCTGTCTTCCTTTTCCAGTTAGATGTAGAATCTTCCCCCAAAAATAAAAAAAATCATAGTTCACCAAAAAATGTATTTAACTTGAACCTATTTTTTGTACCTTTAACCAAAAAATTGTCTAAAACATTTGACTAGCATATGACTATGCCGGGATTGGGAAATGTAGTGAGTTAAAGCCGAGATTAGTGGCTTCAACTATATTGAGAGACGGCTCTGCTAAACAGACGTGCAGCCCAACATTTCAACAGCTAATCATATCTGAGTTTTGCAGCTTGCACCTATTATATGTCAGTCATTGAAAGATTAAAATTTCTTGCTTTACAGGTCTG
Source organism: Parauchenoglanis ngamensis (assembly GCA_030014255.1). Classification (NCBI taxonomy): domain Eukaryota; kingdom Metazoa; phylum Chordata; class Actinopteri; order Siluriformes; family Auchenoglanididae; genus Parauchenoglanis; species Parauchenoglanis ngamensis. Next base: position 944 of record JAQMYM010004459.1, on the reverse strand, counting down.
ACTTTAGAGAAGGCTGTTGGAAGGTATTATTATATTTTATTCTTGTATGCATGGCACCTGCCCCAATACAGTACTGGTAAAAAGTTAGAACACTCCTTCTAATTCAATGTTTTTTTTATTTCTATTACTTCATGCCTTAAAAGAATGATGGACTGTCATTTCTCTTTACTTAGTTGAGTGGTTCTTGACATAATATGCATTACGACAGTTGTGGAACAGGGCTATTTACTGTATACCAACACTACCTTGACACAGCACACCTAATGATCTCAAACGCATTAAGAAGGCAAGAAATTCCACTAATTAATTTTTTATAAGGCACACCTGTTAACTGAAAAGCTTTCTGGGTGAAGCTCGTGAAGCTGGTTAAGATAATGCCAATAGTGTGCCAAGGCAAACACTGACTACTTTGAAGAATCAAAAATATGAAACATATTTTGTTATTTTTTTAACACTTTTTTAACAACATAATTCCATGTATATTCCATACATTATTTCTTGGTTTTGCTCCTTCAGTATTGTTCTACAGAAAATAAATAAGCAAAAACCTATGAATGAGGAGGTGTTTTGACTGGTACTGCACATCCCAACTATGAGGAAATTACTAATCTGAATTACCATCTAGATTTAACAGCCAGTGCACTTTAAGTATGAAATGTAGACAGCATAAAAGATAGCACATAGAACAAGTCATTACAAGTCTGCTATCACTGAAATGTAATTGTTGGAGTTTCCCTAACACTCCCTGAGGGCTTTTAGAATCTAGACTACATTAATCCTGGCTAGAAAAAAAAATATTATTTAATCAAACACAATGCTTATTCCATCCATCCATCCATTATCTATAGCACTTTATCCGTCTGGGTTGCGGGGAAGCTGGAGCCAATCCTAGCATCTTCGGGCGAGAGGCGGGGTACACCCTGGGCAGGTCGCCAGTCCACCAC
>JAQMYM010004458.1:0-13450 GCA_030014255.1 Parauchenoglanis ngamensis | reverse complement strand
CCACACAGAAAGGCACCCTGGGTGACCCGGGGATCGAACCCAGGACCTTCTTGCTGTGCGGCGACAGTGCTAACCACCACACCGCCGCCCCACATATTATATCCATAATCTTAATATACCTTGTCCTGGAATTGTGCATCAAAGGCGAACTGGTTCTCCGGTTTCCCGTCAGGTATTTTATATTTTCTAAACCAATCCACCGTTGCCTCCAAATGACCGGGTCTGTAAACACGGACGTCCTCAATACCTGAAAATAAAGCAATGAATTAAATAATCACACCCTGTCCTCAGTGAGATTATTACACCAGTTGCAAGTTTTAACTGACTGTGAAGTTTATTAGCATCAGGATCATCAGCATTGATGGCGATGACCTTCCAGTCTGTCTCTCCTTCATCAATCAGAGCCAGAATCCCAAGCACCTTCACCTGGATCACCTGACCAGAGGAGCACACCTTCAACACACACATACAATTAAAAATTACACACCTTTTGAAACTGAAAGAATTTGACAGAATTTGCTACAGTAGACATTTAGCTAACAAACTACTGCACCCTTTAAAATTTGATATGTATTTTACAATATTTTACTAGGAGAAATCATTTACGTAATTTAAAATGTCCTATGTTCCATATTTTACTGCTAAGAAATTTCTCAGATTTATTTTGAAATGTAAGTATTTATTCTAAATAAACCCTAACCCTAACTCACCATCAACTCACAAAAATATTAACTAGCCAGTTATCCCCAAACAAGCCTAGTCTCAAAATATTCCCAAACAAAAGAAACCTAGCATAAGAGAAAACCCCCAGAGCTAGCTTGCTAATGTTGAAAATATCCTAAAGCAAAGCTAACTATCAGTATAAGCCAACAAGCTAGCTGGATAGCATGCCAAAAATATGACAAAAAGCAAACTTGCTAACTGTAAAAAATGTACCAAAGCAAAGATAACTAGCTAAACTAAGATAATTCCTATTAGAAAGCTAGCGCAAGATGTTCTAAAACAAAGCTAGCTAGCTAACTGTATAATACATCTCAAACCAAAGCTAATTAATATTAACAAGCTAGCTATCTTTAGCTATATAACTAGTGAGGAAAGAGTAATTAACTTAGAGGGAGAAATGAAGCAGCTTCATTTATTTATTTTCTTTTCTAGAATGGTTTATATAGTGATACTAGGCTTGTGTAATATAATGATTACTCGTCTCTACACGATTTTATGCGGCCATGATATCCAGTGACGTTTACTCGGATTACATTAAATTACCACACCAGCTGACTTTGACACATTTCACATAGGTGCTTCGCAATTTTACACCGAGTATATCACTCAAAATGCAACTAAAATGCAGTTGTTTTTAAAAAGACAATCGACATGCGAATCTGCAATGATTTGAGCAGTTGTTTTGACCAAACAGTTCTAGGGACTTATTGAGAGGAACTACCACCTGGGGAGCTTCCCCGAGAACTACACACCTTCAAGGGCCTTTTTTCTGTTTGCATTCGCACCGCAAGTAGGAACGCTGAAGTTACGTCAGTCGCATCAAAATCTCACTGTATTTCCTTCTTTGCATACAGGCGCAATAAAGTCTGAACTTCACCGTCTCTCAATTTATCAATGCTTTTTTTCACGTTAACATTAACAGCTGTTGCTGAATCCGAATCCAGTTTGATCCAGTTTGTTTAGAGTCGGATGTTCAGTACGAGGATCTTCTAAACAGACTAGGCGTATCTGGCAATTAGAAAATCCATTAGTAATGATTTTTTTCCAGTGAATTTAGGGATTTCGACCAACATGCGGCTCTCAGAGGAGTCGCGAGTTGTGCTTTGTTCTTTCTTTGTTCAATATACAATACAATACAATATATATATATTATCATATTTTTTCAGTGCTGATTTCAACCATGTGACGTATTCCCCCTCGCGCTGCGTACTTCCTCTTTGTTTATGTTTCTGACACATAGATTTGTCAGAGTAATGAGACGGGCAGAACACAGGCATTTGTGTTTAAATCAAACTCTTATAGCCTATTTTTTAGTTTCACTTTATTTTGCCAGCCGCTGCACTACAGGTTTCAGCTTCTCTCATCTGTAACCAGAATTTTTTTTAGCAAGTGCATTTTTGTAAGCTTCTGTTTTAACCTGTTATTGTCATGCAAACTGACTAAGAAAAAGAAAAAAAATTACTTGAAGACTCTCACTACACTTCCGTCTGGACCGTTCACTGTACACACACGTCTCTCATGGTTCCTATTGGGCCGGGAGAGTTCCTACCCTGTAGTAGGAGCTAAAAAATTCCCTAAAACATTGTTCATAGAACTATAATCATTCTCAGGTCCTGAGGTGCGAACACACAAAAAAGGAGCTACTTCCTCCAACAGTTCTAAGAACTATGAAAATGTCCTCCGGTCCAAAAGCGGCTTATCTCACATACTCTCGACTTGATGGCTTCTTCGCATTCTGTCATTGTAATGTTTTGTCTGTTAATATAAAATAAAATCTACACGTGAGTGTTCAGCTTAGCTAACGTTAGACTAAAATATAGCTAACATCAGTTCAATATATTAGGGGTGCCTTCGGAACATTTTTTGTCCAAATATGGTCAAAAGCAGCTCTTTTGGTTTGGACAATTAAATCATTTATCACGATTTTTTTAAAAACAGGAAATCTCAGACAGGGAAAAATCAATAGCACACCAGCCTAAGCAATACTACATGCTAATAATAATGTTTAAAAAATACCTGGGGCTATTTAGCAGTTGTGAGATTTTTTTTACAATCTAGCTAGAATTGTACTTTGAATCCGTCTAATGCATTTAATAAACTTTAATTACTCACTGATGGTTGTTATTGTTTTTTATTATTCATATATCTCACCCTGGTGCCGATGTCGCACACGTCTATGGGGTCGTTGTCACCACAGCAGTTGGTGTCTTTATCTGTGTGACTGGGATCCTCCCAGGTCTGCGAAAATAAACGTAATACCCCTGTGAGCTTCTTAAAAATAAATCAGTAAGACTGTATTGCTCCTCTGCAGTGATGTAAAACGTAAACACACCTGCGGCAGAGCACCATAGTTCCAGATGTAGCCTTTATGTGGAAAAACATTTGCCACATATCGCAGTTTGCCTTTCTTCACGTCCTGTTTAATGGGGTTTAGTGCTTCCTTCGTGGCTATCTGCAACCATCAAGCATTTAAACCGCAACCTCATGAAGGATCTACACTACAGAATCGTTACAGCAATGCGTCTCTGTGGTTTTAGATGAGAATTATTATACAGATGAGCAGGCACATAATTTACATAGCTAAAAAAACCATTTCCATTTAAATCAGTGATTTCAGCATCTGTCTGATTTGATGCTGAACCACACACACCTCCATCTTGGCATTTGACCAGCGAGGAACCTCCACGACCATATTGTAGAGATTCTGAAACAGGGTTAACAAAATAATTACAGGGTTTCTGTAATTAGCAGACATTAATGTTAGACAAAAATATGCTGTCATAAACATGTACAAAGTGTGAAGTTTGCATCTTTAATTTTGCACTAGAACTACAAAGTTGATGTAGCTACGTAATGGAAACTTACAGCTGCCAGTTTAACACTTTTTTATTCGAAGAAGAGTTAAAAAAAAGTCTACAAGAGAATAATTACCTTTCTGTCAGTGAATTTCTGTTTCTTCATCGGTATGCCATTCTCCTGGAATATGAACACAAATCATTTAGATTTAAAAGATTATAGGAATAAAAACATACAAAATTCCAAGTTACATGACATATCATAAAAATATCATACAGTTGATTATTTTCCTATAACACATTCCCAAGTGTTTCCATACTTTTATACCTCATAATTTATAACAGCCATACTTTTTTTATACATTTATAGTTACATTTAACATTGGGAAAGAACCTAGTTCCTGTTCTCATCCTCTCTGAAAGTGTTAGAACGGCAATACCAATTCTGTTGCTTTTGCTTTACACTGAAGACATTTGAATTTGAGATAGATGAATATTTGATGACCCATCCATTTGTCAAGTAATCATATGTTTCATATTGCCCAGGTGTGCCAGAGGATTTATAGAGAATGCATCCAGTCTAATTGGGAGGAACTTCATCATACGGCAAGACAAGGACCCAAAACGCACCGCTAACACAACAAAGGACTTCATCAGGGGGAAAAGTGGAAGGTTTCAGACTGGCCAAGTCAATCAGCAGACCTGAACCCAACCGAGCAGCATTTCACCTGCTGAAGAGGAGACTGAAGGAAGAAACCCCCAAAACACACAACAAATGAAAGACGCTGTGCTACAAGCCTGGAAAAGCGTCACAACAGAAGAATGCGGCAGTCAGTTTGGTGATGTCAGTGAGTCACCGGCTTGATGAAGTTATTGCAAGCGAGGGATATGCCACCAAATATAGATTAAAAAATGAATTTTAATTTACTTTAAGACTATCCATGCCAATACTTTTGCTCACCTAAAAATTGTGTGGTCGGCCAACAAAGGTGACATGTTCTAAGTTGTTCAACACATTTAGGTGTAAGCATTAGGAAAAGAAAGCTGAAATTCTAATATATAGTCTCATATTCATATTTTGATCACAAACCCAGAGATCACTCAGTGTATAGCAAAAACAAAAGAAATGGCCTTCCAATACTTTCGGAGAAGGCCGTATGTTATAGCAGTTATAAACAGTTGTTCTGCCTCCTTTTTTTCTTAAAGTCAAAAAGACAGAAAACTCGGCTTGTCATTTTAACAAGAGTGCAAAGAGTGAACTCCTGTCCTGGAGAAAACTTAGTCGGAATGTCAGAAAACCTCTGACCACTACAAAGCACTGACACTGGAGACTCCTTCCGTAAATGCTAAACGTGTTCCAGAAATTTAACAAAAAAAGCAATCTATTTAAACGATAATGCATTAGAATTATTCTATTAATATAAACCTGTGATTTGCAGATGAACTACTGTCAGAGCTGCCGATATAGAAAATTAATTAACACATCAGTCCAGAAGTCAACAACGCTGTGGTATAAAAGATACAAAAGTATCTTTGAGTATTTTAATATTTTTGTGACCAGATGTAAAAGTGCATTTTACATCACTGCCAATCAGAACCAACCTGCTGATCAGGTGCGTAGAGGGGGATGTCATGGAACGGAGAAACGTATTTCCCATGGGAGGTTTCTGTCAAGTAACAGGAATGAAATATTAAAAAACAACTATGCACACGAGTGATTTCTAGATACCAGTAACACAATGGCTTGTGCATTTAAGTGTCAGGAAGGATGTGTAAAAGCAGTATTCACAGAATAATGTACAGAACAGGAGAACTAAACTGAGGCCCTCTCAACATGTGTATAGATATATAAAAAAATAAATTAAAAAAATCTTAATTTTTGTTTCTTGTCTACACAAAGAAGGGGGGGGCTTTCACAAAAACCCTCCAAGGTAGAGATTTGATCCTTTTCACTGTTTTTGCATGAAGTGGAAAATGTGCTACAACTCCATTTGCCACAGCTGCCGATCGGGTTGCTATTTTGTGCTCTGTAAATTTTTTATTTGATAATATGTTTGCAGATTAATTTCACTTTGTTTAATTACTAGGAGACAGAATATGATTAGAGCTTTACTGTTCCTGAATTCAGCGCTCCACTGCTACAAAATGAGATCTCAGTTGTTGTAGCTGGAATCTGTTGGAGCCGCTCTCCAAGTTTGGGGGTCACAGCCCCTAATGCGCCTATTACCACTGGAACCACTTTGGCCTTCACCTTCCACATCTGTTCCAGTTGTTCCTTCAGGCCTTGGTACTTCTCGATCTTCTCACGCTCCTTCTTCCTGATGTTACTGTCAGCTGGGATTGCCACCCCATACACACACATACACATATATATATATATATATATACACACACACGTATACAAGTTGAATATCCGTATACTAGTTCATGAGCCCTGATCTAACCCTCACTAACTGTTTAGCTTCCTTTAACACACCCATTTTATTTTACAGTTCACGAGTTAAATAATGAATATTATATCCTGAATGTTTAAAAATGACAGAAAATGTGCGTCAGGATGGAGGAACTCCTCCAAGTTATTACAGAGCAGGTTCACTTGATTTAGTCACACGATGAAGCCTAATTAATTACACTTTCATCTAATTTTTGTAAACACTTTTGCTTTATTTCTGCAGTGGTTCCACATTCATCATGTTCAACGCTGTATTATAGTGCTCCGCGAGGGGAAACCGTTAATACGCATGCGCAAACGGGAAACCCTTAAAGAAGCACGTACACTCGGATCACGCAGGCATTGCTTACTTCAAAACATATTTTGCACACTTAAAATTAGATGATCATTCTTTAAAATATTAAGAGGCAAGTAAAAATATGTTTATTTCGCCTTTTTCTTGTGTGGTCCCAGCCCACAGCTCGAGCGTAACACCTCCTGAATAAATGAGCTAGCACAGCCAGCCTTTGCTTGGTAGACGCGGCTAACGGCTAATCTGAGGTAACTTACTAAGAAAAATCCGGTAGTCAGGTGAATTCGGGCGGCCTCTCTCCTCCGTCAGGAAATGAAACATTTTTCTGTGAAAAGCGAGCTTGGAGAAACTCTCCTGGGTGTGTGGAAGGTGATAAGGGAGGTATGAAGGCCAGCAGCCCACAGCTGAGCGAAAAAGCAAGCGCAGCATTTCAGCTTCATCTCCGGGCCGCTCGGTTCCTCCTGCTTCCGCGGAAACGCCTCCACCTTCAGCCGCCCTCAAGCTCCACCCGTGAGGCCACACTGCCACCTGGCAGCCCGGTCACAGAACTCGCACTCCACACAATGCGGACGAGGAATCAAATTTGAGTAATTGTGGTTCTTTTATGTTTCTGTATCATTCTATGGGAGTATAACTATTTTGGCTTAGCAGAACCAGTATACTATTCTCCATAATCTTTTCTTCATTATTATTTTATTCTAAAGTTTGTACCGTTTTCACGGGTCACAATTTTTGACACACAACCATGAACTTCGGTGCATAAAAGCGAGCTTGTGCTTTAGGGAAGGATCGGACTCATGGTTGCTGCTTAGTGACGCGCCAAAGTGGGGTTTTTTTTAAATAGGAATTTACCTTTCACTGCTCCTGCTTGCACATGAGTTCATCCTTTCTTAATACTGATACTTAGTGCTTATTCATGTCTATTTTCAGGAGTTTGTTTCTGACCCCTTTACAGTCAGTTTTATGTTTACGTTACAGTCAGAAGTAGACTTCTGCTAACTATCCAAACGTTCCTCCAAGCCGTTTGACCTTAGCCAGCTGGCTAGCACATACGTGAACGTATTAGGGTGTACTCATACTAGGCAATCCGACTACCTCCCAGGAACATTTGACCCCTAAAGACTATTGATTGACCAGTGTGATCACTCTGTACTGGGAGTGGATTGGTTGGGTTCATGCACCGTGTGATCGCTAACCGCACGCGGGCTATGAACTCAAATGCTATCACCTGCACTTTCCAGTTCATTGGAGAGTATTATGGTTAATAAGGATCTGGCTCTTACCTTGTTTTTGAACGTGGATTGTATTCGGCGAGTAAAGCTGCAAATTCTTCCTGCAATATCAGCTGCTTCCATAAAAACCTTCTCATGCGTGCACCTCAATTGACTGAAAATCACTGTGTTTCATAATTAAGAAGTCTGTATGCATGTGAGAGGGCCATGTGTCACTGCACCCAAAATAATACACAATGTTAAAACTTTGGAGTGAGATCACTGTATTTTATATGAGAGCACAGATACATTTTAACAGAATGTTAAAATGAGGAGAGCACAGAAAATGCACTGTGTCTTTGAAACGCAGCACACACGAGAAAGTGTGCTCACTTCTCACAGCCATAAATTACAGATAACGTTACTTATGTTTTGTCTTGATTCCTCTATACTGTGATGAACAGCGAACATTTTCAGAAGCGAATGGAAAAGTGAGAATCGCGCAGGAAACAGTGAATTGACACAAGGCTTCGAAAAGCGAGCGCACTTGTGTCCGCTGTGCTGCATTTCAAAAACACAGTGTATTTTCTTCGCTCCTGTTGACACCGTGGTGACGCAAGCACTCCAGAACAGACCATTTAGCGCAGTGGGAGTGCAGACCATTGGGAATGTATATAAGTTGTATTGTGCCTCACAACATTCCAATCATTTTGTGATGAGTTCATAACAGTGCTGTTAGAAAAGATGCTCCCCCTCAAGTGGTTCTCGTGAAAATAACAACTGCCTAGCTACAACCTAGCAATTGCCTGTGATCATGTACAAAGTTCCTAGAAACAACATAACCACCTGGGACCCAATAACAGCCACCTAGCAACACCCTAGCAACCCACTGGAGTAACATAGCAACCACCTAGGAGCCAACTGGGTTAGTACGTGAGACGCCATACCAACTTTCTGGAATATGATAGCAGCCACCTAGCAACATGCCAGTAACAAGTTCGCATAGCAGCCACTGAGTAACACCATAGCAAACACCTAGTAACACACAAATAATCAACTGTGTTAGCATGGCAACCACCTGAAAAGTGTATGAAATATACATTTTAACTCTAACTTTTACATGTTTCAACATTTTATAAAATTTACTCTTTACATATTAAAACTTTTAGCTTTTCAACCTTTACACTTGTAACTGTTAAATAGTTTAAAGTCAATGACAGCAAACATTGATATCTTTTACCTCTTTTAGTGTGTTTAATAAATTCATATTGCGATTTATCTATGCACAATATATTGTTGTATGCCTAAAGTTCTTATGTGAACTCTTACATTATTAAAAAATACTTTTGGTTCAGTATGTTGTCATTATGTATTTAATGAATCCCAGAACTCAGACAATGTTCTTAGCTATTTTGTAGGAAATAAGGTACCATGGTACATGTGCACTTCTGAGTTGCAATATCTACAAAAAATCCCTACTTTTTTTATCGACTTGTAGTCAAGTCAAGTGGTTTTTATTGTCATTTCAACATATACATGTGGTACAGTGTACAGTGAAACGAGACGGCGTTTCTCAAGGATCAAGGTGCTACATAAAGATAACAGAAGTACAAAAGGTGCACCTGTGCAACAGAAGACAACACAAAGTGCATGTGTGCAAGTGTGCAAACAGTGCAGACATAACAAGAGAGACAAAAAGACAAAAACACTGCCACGAGACAGTGCAGACATCACGAGACAAGACAAGACAGTACAGCGCTAATCCAAATGTAGTGTGCAAAATGGTAGAGGTAAAGATGTGCAAAAAATTATTTTTTTGTCAAAGTGTCGATATTTTGCTGCTTAATGCTGATTAACACTTCTGGGCTGGAGCATGCTTGTGTAATGACAAAAAACAAGCTCTCATCTTGGTCATTATAAACACTAGCCATACATACTGTATTTTTCTTTTTTTCAAAACACTTTAGGCTATCCAGAGCTTCCATCATTTGATATGAAAATACTTAATTGTTTTATATTACCCTTTTTTCAAGGAATAAAAAAAATTTCCTCTTAGAAATTGTAATATTTTTTCATGCATCTCACAATAAAATGCTGGAAGAGGAGATTTATGTTCACAACTGTGTAGGAGAGATTGTCAGGAATTTGGCAATATCAGAACCATTATAGTGGGATCCTTAACGTGTCTGACTAAAAAAAAATGTAAAAATTAAAAAAATTGTCATGCAGGTCAGGAGACACAGGATGCCTTTGCAGTTCAGTGTATTTTTAAAAACAACAGGCACAAGTTCAGGCAATCAGCAAACAATCAGGCAAAAAATCAAAAGAACAATAAACAGGGTCAAAACAGAATAAAAATCATAATACATAGAGTTTAACAATAACAAACACAGAATAGCTAACCTAATGCTTCACAAAGCACAAACTGAGAGTCTTTTAAAGGGGAGTCCAAGGTGTGTGTGTGTGTGTGCGCGCGCGCGCGCGCGCGCTGATTGGGTGCACCTGTGTTTAATTAGTAGTCAGGTGACTCAGAGTGCAGGGTTTGCTCATCGGAGTCGTAGTCCGTTTCTGTGTCTGAGTACATTTCTGTATCTGATAGTTTGTGTGTGCATGTTTGTGTCAGCCATGTTGTCAGTGTGGAAGGAATCCTGGGAAATGGAGTTTGGAAGCAGGTGCAGGTGTGACAAATTTCAATTTTTTAATTCACTGTCATTTTGTGTTTATTTTTCATACAAAGTGGGACGTAATGTCAGTCCTGTGTTGGAGACAATGCAGAAATTTGCTGTGGTTCAAAACTGGATTACTCGACAGCGCTTTAACAGACACAGCAACAACGAGTATCATCAGAAATGTTAAGTTCTGCTGTTAATCACTGGTGCTGGCAGCCGTAATCCTGTACACACTGTGCATGCATTTTTTAATGATTTATTCCTTTTTTTTAACATTCTATCTTAAAAAATAAAATGGTGACAACAGCAGATCATGTCTTTGGAGTTTAATTTTATTGAATAAAGTGCTTAAAAAGATGTGTTTTTTGTGTCTGCGTCCACTGCGTCCACTGTGTCCAATGTTATGATGCAAATACATTTAAAACCTAATGATTAGCATTAACATCACTGGCTACAGGTCACTGCATGATTAAAAATTTTGGTGCGCTATCATGATGTTGGCAAAGTTGGATTTAGCCAGATTTAGATTATTTTGTGTGTTAGTAAGCAAATAAGTTGCCTGGAAATGAGCAAATAGAAAGCAAACTTTTCTAAGCAGTGAAGATTCTGCTGAGAGCAGCACAAGCACTGAATCTGCTAACGTTAGTGCTACATGCAGAATCGTCTTCTTCAAACTTCAAATATGTAGGAGTGAAATTTACTTTTACTGGTCTTTGAAATGCATGTGCTAGAGTAATCAGAGTTTTATCAGTAATGTACAAGAAAAGCCTGAATTAATCTCTCTTTCTGTCTCGCTCACCCACTCTCTGAGTAATCATATGTGCATGCGCTGGAACCCAGACAAAGGTAGGCTACAGACGGGCAGGCAGCTCTAATGTGTACTGTGAAATATAATCCTTCCATCTATACTGTTGTATATATGATATGTGGTACAGTGTGAAGCAAATAAGAACTTCATGACATTTAAGCTTGAGCTTTAGGTGAAGAAATTAATAGAGATATTACTTTGCAGATGTTTGATCTTCCTTCATAATATGATTACTTCGGTATGTGTAAATATGTGACTAGAATCATTACAAAATGCCGGTTCTGCTCTTTCTTGTTATATGTGTTCCATATCTGTGCAGATTGTAACTATGCTTAAATTTGATGTAAATCTTTCTCGCCGACATTTTGTCACACAGACAAGCATCGGAAAAGGAAAGGCGGAGTCGTGTTTCATGTGATTTGGGCTTGTGACGTGTACTCCTGCCTGCACCACAGACTCGGTTTCCCAGCAATCCCAGCGACCTTCAAACATGGCCACTGAGGATTCCCCCAGCACACACACACCTCACTGCTCCCTGTCACCTGATTACTAATTCTCTACACCAGTTCACAATCACCCTGCACAGTATTTAAGAAGTTTGAGTTTCCTTGTGACTTTGTGAAGTGTACGCTCTGTGTTATGGTCCAGATTTTACCAAGCCGGCTGGTCCCTGCTCTGTTTATCTGAATTCATGTTTATTCCTGGTTTTTGGTCTTTGTCTCTGCCTGTGATGTCTTGCTTGTGCCTTGCCTTTACCTTACCTGTTTTGTGGCTTCTGAATACAGCCTAGTGTTTTGGATTGTTTGCCCTGAACTGTTGCCTGAATGAGCTCCTTTGCTGCTTTTAATCTGTCTATTATATTTGGAGGAAGGCTGTATCTGTTTGGTTTTATGGGTTAAACATCCTTCACACATTCACCTCATCTCCAGAAGACCCACTATGGCATGGCTACAATATTGTTTTACCTAATGGTCAATTTTGATGAGGTCCTGTGTGAGTGAATATACAGGAGCGAGCCAGAAAAGACACCAGAGACCTCTTTTTGCTGTACAATCCCTTTTGGGACTTTTATTTTGGGAAGATTAAAAAAAATAATAAAAAATAATAAATGAGAAAGACCAAAACGACGGGAATCTCTCATTAAATTGTCTGAAATGTCCAAACCATAAGAGCCCAGAAAATGGGAAAATCAACACCATAAGGCAGAGGGAAATAGCAGCTCCAGGCGGTGGTCTCGTTGACCAGACGGGACAGAGCTGAAGCGTGGGAGGTGGTGGAGAGGCGCGAGCACAGTATGGATGGAAGCGGGGATCTCTGATGGCTGTCTGTAGTCACGCTGAGGCCGGCAGCTCTCACGGGGAGTCTGTAGCGGTAGACAGAAGATACAACAAGCTCAGCAGCGTGTCAGAGTAAATCTATCTACCTTGCTCAACTTTATGCCTTTACTCATCAATTAATTCTGTTCATGAGCTAATATATCTAATAAACTTGGGTTCAATTTTTGAACAAAATCTATTTACATGAAGTTGATTTGTGAAAAACATTATCTGATTATGTCCAGTCTGGGCTAGAAGAAATCTGCTCCAGCCTCACTTCACAGAATTCTGTTTACCAAGTGGGTTTTAGAAAGTAAAGAATTTGCATAATTTATTTGAAAAGAAAATGCTATAGAGCGCCAATCCCACATTTCTAGTGATGATCTCTTTGAATCATTTGTTTCATTGGTGATTTGTGATGTGAATAATCAATAATGTGCAGTAAAGTGTGAACTGATTAAAAGGCTTTTGTTAATAACTCAAAGCAGGACATTGCAGTGATACTAGAAAATGCTGAGTTACAGCCCTGCTTCCTAGTGATGTTCTTTACAAGCCAACAGCTAGGAAATTGTGACATAATTTTAAATAGCATTAAGGTTACTAACTGAAATAAAAACAGTGAACAGCTTCCACAAGAAGTGGTTATGCTGACAGATTCTGTAAAAGCAATAAACAGCTAATATGATGTTGCTTTGATAAAATATAAAGCATACAGTGTTGTACCTCTATTTAAAATGCTTGACGTAACATGGAAAGTACCTTACATACAAATTCTGAGAACTTTGTTTTTTCCACTACTGCTTTCAGTTCTGTATGTAACGTGCTCACAGTAAAAACGCTGTTTTGCATTTAAATCCCATGCTTCAGTGCTCTGGGAGTGTTTATAGCGCTGTGACTTTAACACTTCATGACTGAGAGCTGCTGCTACAGCAACTTCACCCACAGCTACCATGACTTTGATCCCCGTCTTCATCTGGACACTGATCCTCTGGACTCAAGGTCAGACACTGCTTCATATTTTATCTCTACAATGATCTGTTCATACTAATTTTTGTTTGTTTATCGTTATTTAGGTAATTAAAATTCATGATTTTTTTTTTCAGAATGCAGAGGTCAAGCCACAGTAACTCAGACTCCTGCAGTGAAATCTGCTCTTCCAGGAGAAACAGTCACCATCAACTGTA
>JAQMYM010004457.1:0-13468 GCA_030014255.1 Parauchenoglanis ngamensis | reverse complement strand
CTCTCTCTCTCTCTCTCTCTCTCTCTCTCTCTCTCTCTCACTCTCTCTCTCTCTCCCTCTCTCCCTCCCTCTGTCTCTCTCTCCCTCTCTCTCTCTCCCTCTGTCTCTCTCTCTCGCTCTCTCTCTCCCTCTGGCTCTCTCTCTCTCTCTCTCTCTCTCTCTCTCTCTCTCTCTCCCCCGCAGTGTGCACAAATCCACTCCTCTCTCACAAACCCAGGTTTCATGTTTGAATTTAAAAATGCCTCCCCAGAGCCGTGCTGATAAAAATGTAATTCTGATAGCGAGAGTTGGTGGAAAGTAAAATAAATATCTGCTTTTCTCTGGAGGAAAGCTGTTTAGAAAACCCTGTGGGTAATCAGTGTGTAATAATAACGCCACATCTGATTTATTATTCAACATGTTTATGTTTGTTTTCCATTTCAAAAGGAGGTTAATTAGTTTGAGAAGTGGGCGTGGCTAATAACCGCTCTCTGTGGAGGAGATGAATGAATCATTACACATGAATAAGCATTCAGATTGATTTTTGCTTTCTCTGCTCTGTTAATTAGTTCATGAATTAATTAGCAATTAGCTAAAGAAAAACAAGAATGTTCCATTCGCATGATTCATTCAGCTCAGGCAGAACAAACCCTGAACTGTACAAACACACAGCCTAGCATACGGATGCCATTCATATACAAACAAATACTCGATTTATTTACAAATAAATACTGAATTTATATACAAAAGAAATATTGGATTTATTTACAAACAAATACTCGATTTCTTAATAATGCATAAATGTACTAATAAAAATAAACAAACACTGTATTGCCAGTAATGAGTTCAGTATTTGTTGTAAACACACTGTCACACTGAAATGTCTGTTTTATTATTAATTAACAAATCAAAGCCAGAGGTAAACTTCCCCACACTTTCTATAACCTTCTTCAGCATTTTTTTGTCCCTCAGAATTGCAGCAGTTCCTTTAATCGTGTAATCGTAATGGTATTTATTAGTGTTTAACTACAACTCCAGCAGAAAGGTCACTCGATGACATTTATAAATTTGTTTTTAACCCAAACACAGAAAATAAATGAAACAAAATGTGACAGAAAGTTGCAGCAGTTGAGTCGACATCATTTCTTGACATTTCTGCTTAATTATGTTTTAAAAATGTCACTGAAAATTGAGTAATGCTGCATCACATTTCTGCAGGGACTGAAACATTGCTACACTACCGACACACAGAGCACGAGTTCCTTCTTGGCTTAACGCTGTGTTAATGAGATCAGCTGATAAAGCCGTGATGTTTTCCCTCAGGTGACTGAATTAGAATTTAATCAGATGATTGTGAGGAATCAAATAACTACACACTCAGGTCTGATCTAACCTGATTACTGCAACACAGTCTAATCTCATTAAAGTGTAGAGTTGTTATCAGATCTCCAGTTTCCACTGTGAAGGAAAACAAGACGCCGTCAATACGGGATTATTTTCACAAAACATGCTAGTTACTCTTAGCA
The DNA here is from genome assembly GCA_030014255.1 of Parauchenoglanis ngamensis. NCBI lineage: Eukaryota > Metazoa > Chordata > Actinopteri > Siluriformes > Auchenoglanididae > Parauchenoglanis > Parauchenoglanis ngamensis. The sequence continues at coordinate 11,963 of JAQMYM010004457.1, read as the reverse complement.
CACTAGCTAGCTATATTAGCTCATCGATTTGAGTTGATACGGGAGGCAATTCTATTTTTAAAAAAGATGGTTGCTTTCTTTAAATGCTCAAAATAAATAAATCTTATCTTAATGTTTTCAACAAAGTTTGAGGCTTGTGAGTGGCCTGTCTGTCTGTTTGCTTATTTATTTATTTATTTATATCTGATGAGAAACAATCTTCTTCAGAAGGTCTATAGGCTTCTATTAATTCTATATTGGAGCTTAAGTCAGCAAATGAAGTCCTAAAGTTATGTAAGTATTTACACTGGGAAAGTTCCTGGTGCTCAGAATCGAGTTGTGTGGCTGCTTAATGGATTTTCTGAACACTACATTCAGATTATTAAAGTCACCTGTAAAGTTTAGTTCACACCACTGAGGTTGCCAGATTTTTCTTAGGTAGAAGCATCTGAGGCAGAGTTTTTGACCCTCTATCCTTAAACACAAACACCTCGCTTTAAACTCAATAAATAACAGGAATAGAAAATGCAAAGGAGTTAGAAGGAAGCTGTTTTTTCTTCTTCTTTGTTTTCCTGTAAAGAAAACGTGTCCACAATGTGAAGGATAATCTGACCTAGCGCTCATCTGCTATGCTTACAGAGAAACTTTAACTTCATTCATCGTTTTATCCATAATAAATTCACTCCTTGAGATTAGTCATGTCTAACCCTTGCTGGGACTTTAAGGGGATGTTATAATTTATCATTTTATAAATGTAGCTTAGGCTGATATCACACAAGAAACATTTGCTTAAGTTCAAGAATCAGGCATATCTGTGACACGCCTCTATTTTACACAAACTCCGCCCCCATGCGTAACGTGGTATGTAAATAGTAACATGTAGTGATTGTCAGTAAACAGGCTTTGGGAGTGTTGGCAAAGCTTTTGGGTTTTGTGTTATTGGTGTTCGTCGAGCTGTACGTGTTTCTCTGTGATCTGTTAAATGACGTTCAGGTTTGAAAAGAATCAGTCAGAGCTCACTGGAGATTTCTCTCAGCTCTGTGATGTTCTCTAATTGTTTTATTGTTTTCTCGACATCTCTCTTGAGAGGAAGCGTCGTTCCTGATCAGGGAAAGCAGGAGTGTGTGAAAGCAGGAGTGTGTGAAAGCAGGAGTGTGTGAAAGCAGGAGTGTGTGAATGCACTGTGGAATTTTGGAGCGCTGCTCGAGTGTGTTGATTGAGTTGAATATGAATGTGTGCTGAATGAGATGATGCCTGTTGAGGTGTATTTGATTTGAGCTGATCACTGTTTAGTGTTTTAGTCAGATTTGAAGAAGAGACCAGGGGGATGCTGAGAGCGCTAATGAGTTTAGGGAATTCTCTCACAGACTAAACAGCTCTGTTTGCTTTGTGTTCATGTTTAATGATCATTTCAGAAACTGCAGCACCTCCTATTAAAACATGCTCACACTGTGATTAAGTGGTGTCCCATCTGGGGTGTAACCACACCTCACACTGAGTGTTCCCAGGACAGACGCCAAATCCACCACCTTACTGAAGATCAGTGTCTGAACATCACACCCGGGGCAGCCGTGGCCTATAGGTTAGAGATGCGGGTTTGGGGCCGAAAGGTTGCCTGTTTGACTCCCTGGACCGGTGGGACGAACGCATGAGTGAATGAACAGCACTTTCGTCCATTGATGAAGTGCTCTTGAGCAAAGAATCTAACCCTCAACTGCTCCGGGTATGCATGCTCACTTCTCTTTTGTGTGTGTGTGTGTGTGTGTGTGTGTGTGTGTGTGTGTGTGTGTGTGTGTGTACACTACTTGGAAGGGTTAAATTCAGAGAATGCAGAGAATTTCCCCTCTGGGATTAGTACAGTATCCCAAAAACAACCAATAACCCTATACACTATAACTAATAACACCATATTCTTGGACACATATCAATAAATTGTCAACAACTGATCAGTACCAAGCTGTAAATAATGTTAACTCCGTCATCAATAATGAAAAAAATCTAATCGAAGACTTTGACTTCAGCAACAATAATAATGACAACACTGTATAGACTCCAAATGAGTATTTAATAAGTGTGTGTGTGTGTGTGTGTGTGAGTGTGTGAGATGCTGAGTGTTTTATACCTCTTATGCCACAGCAATTCACCAACAATTACTATTTAGTATAGTTACATTAATCTTGTGGAAACAAACAGCTTTCCTGTTGTCACTTACATTACAGCAGCTATAAACAGTCGTTCCCTCACCAGCCTCTCTTCATTCTTTCTCTAGAAGTTAATAAACCACAAAAACAAAACTTTTCATGTTATAACTGAGTAACCACAAAGCATCAGAAAATGCTGGAAAACTTAAATTACATTTACACTTATGATATAATGACCTCATTATCCAGAGAGACTTACATAAGAGAAAGGACATTACATTTTCACATTGATCTCATCTGAGCAGTGAGGGCATCGACACGACTGTCATTGATGCAATGGCCTATCTAAAGACCACCACTAGAGGGAGCTCACTGCACGACCTAACATCAATCAACAAATGTAAAATTATTATGAATAATACATACTTCTCATAATTCCCAAGACAAAACAATTCACATTCAAGACAATTAGTGAAAATTTAACATTTAAAAAAGTTGTATTAAAAAAATATTTTCATATCAGTCTGGGCGAGTGTGGGCCCACCCAGGCCTCTGTTGGTTGTGCTGGGATTTGAACTCACAACCTTCCAATCAGTAGTCCTTAGTTATAGCTTTGCCTCTGACTCTAACAAGGCATTGACACTGGAGACTCCTCCCATAATTGTTAAATAATCGTCTCTTTACAGAAAACCGTGATCATATGAACGATCAGTTTATGTGGAGCATCTGCTGTTCACAGCCCTCTGAATGAATTGTTACAAGCAAACGATATTTCATATTAGAACGAGTGCATTAATATAAACTTGTGATTTGCAGCTGCACTACTGTCAGAGCTGCTGTTATAGAAAACTAATCAGCACCTTCTGACCATTCAGCCTGCAGTACTCAGCAGCACTGTGGGATAAACAGCAATAAACTCCAGACAAACAGAGTGCAGAAAAATGGCTTTTATATAACATAAATAAATGGAAAATTTCCAAAGAGCATGAAGGTGTCTCATCCTGTGTCTCTACAGCTCTGTGTGTGTGTGTGTGTGTGTGTGTGTGCGTCATTCCTGTCTAACCTTGCCTAAACCCTAGACTGGGTCGTAACACTTTTGCTGATCAGAAATATTAAAAGACTGCACTAGAAGACACTGTGAATCTTTTATTTTCTTTTATCTACATTCATATTTAATATCATCAGATGCCCACAGAAGTCCCAGTTTTGATTTCTCCTCCAACCTGCTCCACTAACCTGTCATTTTTTATTTTCATCACACAGATTTGACATTTTCTTTACTTCTTCCACATTTCCTCCAGCCTCTGCAATCTGACATGTTGTTCAGTCTATCCATCATATTTTCAGCTTATTTGAGACGGTTCCATGGAGGCATTTTCAATTCTTGTTTTCATCGCATTTCATTAATATAGTTATTTTATGTCTAATTATAGATGTGTAGCTGGTAGCACACCAGGAGGTTTAATCTACAGCTGTAGATTCCTAAAGATGAAAAATCTCTTCATGATCCATGCGATTGCTTCAGAGGCTTCATGTCATGTTGTGGACAGAAGATCTGCAGTTATTCCACAGCGCTGTTGAAGCTTGCATTGAGATTGGTCAGAAGGTGTTGATTAATTTTCCCTAACAGCAGCTCTGACAGTAGTGCAGCTGCACAGCACAGGTTTGTACTAATCCGTTATTGTTTCTATAGTAACAGCTCATTCACATGGACATGTAAAGCTGGATTAAACCTTTATACCAGCACAATGTATTTATTAGTGAAGAGCCAGTCTGTAAATTGTGCTTTGACCCCTTACACAGTTTTATTAAAAAAAAAAAAAAGACAATGAAGAGATTGCATCAGTCTAAATCTGCTGAAAACTGAGTGACCCTTTTAACAAGTCCTTTTTCAAAATATTCCAGAATTTTCCTCTTACAGAGCATCTGAACACTCACACTGCTCTCCTCTTTGAAACAGGAAGCTGTAAGCTAGTGCTAAGCCAAAGCCAGTGTGTGTGTGTACGATATTCATATGACATCTTATGAAACCTTTTGAAAGCTACAAGTGCTGTGAAATTGGAGTGGAGTCAGTTTGAATAAAGTCGTCTCCTTTTATGCGTATAATCCTCATTTTTTACCATAATGGAACAGAACAAACTTCAAAGTTGGAATCTGTTTGAAGTCTCTTTTTTTCAATTTAAATGGAACATCCTGTTACCAGGTTTTTATCCTGATGTAAGAGTTCATACAGGCAGCACAGCGCTAATGAATCATCTAAATCTTTATACATTGCGTCTGATTATTTGTTCCAGGGTTATGCGAGATGAGCTTTAAAATTTAGCAAGCTTGTGTTTTGTGTATGTTAATGGCTGTAGACTAGAGATGAGTGAATATAAATTACAGAAGTGTTTACAGGCTGTAACTGAAATGCTGGGGTTTCTCAGTAAGGTCAGTGTGCTTTAGAAATGCAGCAGTTCACATTACTGAGTCTACTTATACATATGGAAATCTGAACAACGTCCCGGGATACCATCAGTTTTCCAAACGATTATCATTTTCATGAAACCACATTTTTATGTAAGTTCTACTGCAACTTATGTACAGATAAAGTTATGAAGAAATCCTGAGGCTGATGCTCCACTTCCTGTGGACGTTGGGTATGGCAGCACTGTTTACTCGGCTGGATGCCGGTCCTGCATCCACAGAGGATTTTAATTCCTCCATTTGAAATGACTTTTAGACATTATGCTGGTCCCTCAGTTGTGAGAAGAAAGAACCTGAGTGTAAAAGTGTAAAAGCGATGATGCTGTTAATACAGTTTAATACAGACTGATTGCTCACTGATTATGTAAACATCCTAAAATAAGTTTGTTATTAAAGAACAGCTGTTCAGGAGTAACGACTCTGACAGTTTCCGCAGTCACCATCTCTCTACTCAGAAAGAGCCATCAGACACATTGTGTGTGTTTGTGTGTAATACACGGTGCACATCATCCTTAAGCTAAGCTACAAGTGTGTGTTGTAAGCAGGTCCGGAAAGCTGAGTTAATCTCACATTCATTACATTTGTTTAATTATGGACCTTTTTATAGTTGGCCACTTAATGTTTAAAGATAACCTGCAGGAATAGTGCTAATTATGATTATTATGTTAATCAGCAATCACAAATTAGCACATTTGTTTTAACGTAGTAATAAAAATATTATATGACTGCTTGTAGAACAGGACTAATTTCACAGTGATGTGGGGTCATTTATTGTATTATACCATCAACAGCAGAAAGGTTTTATTTTTTTTGCTCACCTGGCTAGTGTCTGTGTTTGTGGTTCATTTGGTCTGTATTTCCGATCTGCTAAAATCCAGAGAACTGAACAGGCATATGGAGATATGGAATTGCTAGAACACATCTATGGCAAAATCATTCTGATTAATGTGACTGACTAGAGTGAATCTGTGATATTCAGCAGTCATTCCCTCAGCAGGTAGCCTACAGTGCCATCTCCTACCATGCCGTCTGATGGAAAAGTGTGATTAGAGTGAGGAACATGGCCATGTTGATATCAAGCAAGTACACTCACTTTCATAGAAGAAAAGGTTCCTCTGGGGTTCACTGGATGGTGAACAGTTCTAAACGCCAAAAAACGTTCTACTATGAGGTAAACATGGCAAGCTAACACAACATCTCCTGACTGTGATGGACTGATCCACCTCATACCCAGTGTTCCCAGGACAGACTTCAGATCCACTAAAATGCTGACCACGATAAAGTGCTTACTGAGGGAGAACATCTTCTGAAAGCCAATGTTTTAAGGCCTAAAAAGCAAATATTGAAAAAAAAGCAACAAAAATAAAAAAATGAATAAAGAAAAAAATTATAGAGAATAAAAATGTAATGTAGTTTCTTGTAAGTGTGCATTTAAATAGTATTGGAACATAGCAGATGTAGGCCATTTTCTCACTATGTTAATATTCCTGCAGACAGGAGCTCATTTCTTTAGTATGATTGGTTATGTTTCAGTTGATAGAATAGAATAGAATAACTGGGATTATTATATATTTTGTCGTTACATTATTTGTCAGATTATAAACAAACCTTTGTAGAACTTGCTGACGTCTTACTTGAAACATCTGATAAAGTTTTATGTTAGCTTTGTAAAACTCTTATAAGTTCCCCCAGAGGAACAATCCAAAGAACCCCTTAGGGTGCTACATGGAATTTTGTTTGTTGCAGTGTATGTAAGTAAGAATCAAATAAAAGGCTAAATCCAAGCACTAATTAGTTGTGCTCGTTGAACACAGCATGGCAATAAACAGGGAGAAGCTTGAGACCAATTAAGTCTTCTTCAGGTCATGGGGTTGATGTAAAAAACCACACACACACACACACACACACTCACACACACACGGTTCAGAACATTGTTTGTATGTGTGTGTGTGTGTATGTGTGTGTCCATATCAACATGCTCAGGCTCTTCGGCTCCTCCTGGGACTCGATGTTAAAAGCATCTAGACAGGGAGGAGGACTAGTGTTTGTTTACCTCCATGGTTCTCAAAACTTTGAAGGAAGTTAAGGTGATGGAACTCCTATAAAGAAAAACTACACTCCAGTGCAGGCAGTAAAAGTTTCCTGGCTCTTTTACATGAAATAAAATAAAATCTGGTTCCTACAATTGAAACATACCTGAAGTTCCTGACTTAAAAAAAGATTTAAAAAAAGTTGTTAAAAATGTTCCAATCTTGGAAACAATTCAATTTAAATTCAATGTTATTCGATTTATATAGCATTCTTATCATTGGACATAAATCAGTTTTACAGAAATGTATAAATCAAATTTATAAATTTATCCAGAGGTGATGGTGGCAAGGAAAAACTCCTTGAGATGGCATGAGGAGGATCCCTTGAGAGGAGCCGCATTCATCCACATGTGTTCTATATCTTCTATAACTGTGTCCTATATAGTCAAAAAAATACTTTTGTGTAAAAGGAAATTATGAGTTCACGAGCAAATTAGGAGTACGAACATCAGAATAATTTCTGAATTCATTAGTGTTAGTCTATTGTATTGAACTAAAGTTATGAACTGTTCAATAATGGAGACTTGAGTGCAAATTGTTCTTAGCAATTGCAGTTCTAAGACTATCCACAGAAGAACGTCCATAGCCCTCTTTATGGTTTCTGTGTGATACAGTTCACAGTAACCTCATTGATCTTTAGTCTGTCCATATGGGGATATCCTGTGTGGCAGCAAGTGGTTTTCAGATGACAAGAACTCCAACCAGAAGTATGACATTAGTATAGATCAGGCAGATCAGGCAGCTCGGGAGGTCAGAAGGAGTCTGGATCACTGGTATCTCAGAAGAAGCATGTGTAGGTTGAGAGGGGTGGGGCAGGAAGACCTAGAGTGAAGACAGACAGAACGCAGACTGTTAAATTTGCTCATTGTCATGAGCATTAAAGAAACTGTACATTGTGTGCTGAGTGCTTTGGGTGCTGAGGGGCTTTGTAAGAGAAAGCTCTGTCCCCTGCTGTAGCCTTCACTATTCGAGGTACCAACAAATAGCCTGCACCTTTTGATCTAAGTAGGCGTGGGGGGTCATAAAGGAGCAGGTACTGTGGTGCGAGACCGTTCAGTGCTTTATAGGTTTATTTTTTATAATCAGTGTGAAATTTAATTGGGAGCCAGTGCAGTGTAGATAATATATAGGTGATGTGCTGATATTTTCTTGTTCTAGTAAGGATCCTCGCTGCTGCATTCTGGACTAACTGGAGCTTGTTTATGTTCGTACTGGAACATCCAGACACTAAGGCATTACAATAATCTAACCTAGCATGACAAAAGCATGAACTAGTTTTTCTGCATCATGCAGTGACATATTTCTTATCTTTCAGTTTAATCACAGGTAGACTTGTGTTCATCATGTGAGAGCAGCGGAATGTGAAACATCATGTAGACATCATTCAAGAACTGTTATCTTAACTCTGATTAGGGCCAGACAGTCTGCTTCGAATATCTTAAACATTAAAGCAGCTAGACAGTGTTGTTAAGCAGAACCGCATAACTGAATCTTTAGGTGAACTTGGTTTCGTCTTCGTACCTTCTTGCTTGATATTTGACCAAAAAAGGATTGTAGCTACCATGCTGCACTTGTATTGGGTGCTTGAATATGTTTTTAATCCAGGTGGAGTGTAACAATGTTAAATTAGAAATGTATGTATGTGTAATTATGAATTTATTTTACTTAATTTAGTTTGTTAGAATGAATTGTCAGTTTGTTTTTTCTTCTCATTTGATTCTTTTAACCCTCAAAAGGTTAATTTTATATTGTGTTAAATATCACATTCTCCTTTATGAACCAATTTTCAGAGCACTAGTTAAAGTGGAAAAAACATCTCAGTGATATCTGAAGGAATGGGACTTCCTAAAATGAGATCACTCGTCTCTCCAGCCTGACCCAAAGGGTTGTTCAGTTAAAGGATTCAAGGATTCAAAGTTTATTGTCACGTGTATAGAGTACAGTGTACAGAGTACAATGAAATTCTTACCTGAATGCCTTCTTCACAGACTAGACAATTAACAAAGCAGTGCAACATTACAGTAATTGCAATTTTATCTAGTATAAGTAACATGTACTATTAACAAAGTGATCATAAGTGATCATAAGAGTGCAGGTGTAAAGTGTAGAGTGTTAGCAGCCCTTAGCATGTGTATTGTGTATTAGCAGTATTGCACATAAGTGTGTTCAACACAGTGTTAACATAAATTGCACATTGAAACAGTCCCCACATGTCACATCAGTGTATATTCAACAGTCTGACAGCACTGGGGTAAAAGCTGTCCCTGAATCTTTTGGTGAGTGTGTGGATTGTCCTGGGTCTCCTACCAGAGGGCAGGAAAGAGAAAAGTGGCAGTGTAGGATAATTAGAGTCCTGCATGATGCACTTTATCTTTTTGAGACAGCGCATGTTATAAATGTCCTTCATTGTTTGGCGTGATGAACTGACGATCTTCTTAGCATTTTCACCATGCTTTGGAGGGCTTTCTTGTCATGATCAGAACAGCTGTAATGCACCCTGTGAGGACGGACTCCTCAGCACACCTGTAGAAGCTGATGAGGACTGTGGTGCACATCGGGGTTTCCTCATATGGCTGAAGAAGTGAAGCATCCTGTTTCCTGAAATCCATGACCAACTCAAGAGACTGTTCTCCAGGCAGCATTCTGACAGGAGTTTCACCTCCTCTCTATAGGCTGTCTCATCATTGTTGGTGATCTGGCCCACAATGGTGGCATCATCAGCAAACTTTATGATGGTGTTGGAGCTGTGTTTGTACACGCAGTCCTGTAAACAAGGAGTACAGCAGCAGCCTCAGAACACTTCCCTGTGCTGAGGATTCTGGGCATGTTTTTGCCAATCTATGGTCTATTGGTGAGGAAGTCCAGGACCTAGTTGCACAGAAAGTCCCAGACCCAGAAGTTTCTGGATCAGCTTGGAGGGGATGATGGTGTCAAATGTGGAACTGTAATCCACAAAATAGCCTGGCATAGCAGTTTTTATTGTCCAGGTGAGCCAGTATGGCGTGAAATGTGTGTGAAGTGGCATCGTCGGTGGATCTATTGTGGCGGTATGCAAACTGCAAAGGATCCAACTGTTCGGAATGGAGTCCTTAATGTGTCCCAGCAACAGTTTCTCAAAGCACTTCATTGCAGTGGAGGTAAGTGATACAGGATGATAGTCATTAAGGCAGGTCACTTTGTTATTCTTAGGGACTGGGACATTGGTGGCAGATGGGGACATTTGAGCTCTGCCAAGAGGTGTTAAATATGTCTGTGAAGACTGCAGACAGTTGCTCTCTGCATGCTTTTAGAACACCACCTCAGATTCAGTTTTGCGAGTGTTGATTTTGTTATATGTCCTTTTCACGTCCACAACAGAGACAGTAAAACTAACTTCATGCAGTGCTGTGAGAGCGCGCACTGAAAGATCCGGGTTAGCTCAAATCGTGTGTAAAACACACCCAGTTAGTCAGGACGCGATGCACCTGTAGCAGTGAATACGCGCTATTTGTAATCTGACAGCATCTGAATTCCCCACCACATCTGACAACATCTGTCTCGCGTGCAGATAAACTAGGGACACCACTTTACTGTTGTACACGTTTTGTGTTTCTGATGGATTTCCAAAGGTCATACCGGCATTTATTATACTCGTGCACATATCTAGAATGAAACGAATGAGCAAGCCAGAGGCAATGGTGGTGAGGGAAGACTCCCTGAGACCACATGAGGAAGAAACCTTGAGAGGAACCCAACCTCATCTGAGTGACACCAGACAGTGCGATTATGAGTCATTACTCATCCATAACTGTATACTACAGAGATTTAGCTTCAAGTCTATAGTGTCCATATCCAGAACATATAACAGAACACATCTTGGGAACACTTGGTGTGAGGTGGGAATAGTACACCCTGAATGGGACACCAGTCCATCACAGGGTATCTGGTTCTGTGGCCCTGTCAGATGAAGCATCCTAAAACAAACAAATAGATATTAGAGAGTGAATTACTATTAAAGTCTGGCATCCATTCTTTCTAAATATCATCATCTTACCTGAGCCTGAGGTTCTGTTTCAGTTGTTCGCTGATGTTCCTGTTCTTTATCACTGTAAATAAAGAGATGGAATACATTATACATGTTTAGCTAGAACAATAGCAGGTTTGATACATCACAGTATCTGTTGAACTCATCCCAGTAGACAGTATAACAGAAAGACAGATAGTGCTGTGCAAACAGACATCCTGAAAAACAGCAAAATTCAACAGATCTACTACCAAGGCCTATTCAAACTGCCCTGTCACTTTGGGCAGATATAGTGGCATCAGAAATGAGAGCTCCAATGTGCTTAGTCTGCTAGTAGCTCTGTAACATTCTGTATCTTAAGCCATGGATAAAAACTGGAGTTTTGATTGCATTTAATATTTCGATTTTCTTTGGCGTTCATTTCATGTATCTTGCAAGCATACAGTACCTTTAACATTTGAAATCATTGTAATGACCAACTTTTTTAAAAATTACATTTCAGCGAGTTGAAATGTACTATATGGATATATTGTTGTGGAGTGTTTCTCAGGAGATTAAGGTTTCCCCATTAATTTTAACACTGATTTTTGTATAACACCCCAAATCCTTACTAACCTGAAATAGTTGACAGTCACAATTCCTGAGCAGTTGTAAAAAACAGGAGCAAAAACATTACTTCCATCGAAAGCAGAAATATTAACTCTCAGATCAGAGGGAGAAACTCCTGATGAACTCCTTAATGGTATGATCTCCTGTAAAATGGAAAACACACATAAATCAGTTAATATAACCTTTTTATAGCAACAATAGATTTAACCAGCAGCATGCTTCATTACTGATTATACAACAGTTAGCTCCACTCCACTAATTTGATTTGTTGAATGGTGTTCCAAGAGGGCATATATTTCTGATAACAGTACTGGGAAGTATACATTCTCTATACTAACATAACATAGCAACTAAAAATAAGTCCGTTCAGTCGTTTCCACTAATTATTATTTACAGACCCCCAGAGCCATATTCTGAATTCCTGTGTAAATTCGCAGATTTCATCTCAAACCTAGTTGTCTCCTTAGATAAAGAATTGATTGTTGGAGACTTTAATATTCATTTCAATTACCCAGAAGATCGTCTGAGGACAGCGTTCGTTTCCATTCTAGACTCAGTAGGAGTAAATCAGAACGTAATAGGACCTACACTACCAGTGAAAAGTTTGGACATACCTTCTAATTCAATGTTTTTTTCTTTATTTTTATTACTTAAAAGACACTTCATGTCTTAAAG
>JAQMYM010004456.1:0-13476 GCA_030014255.1 Parauchenoglanis ngamensis | reverse complement strand
TGGGTGTCCTCCGGGTGCTCCGGTTTCCTCCCACAGTCCAAAGACATGCAGATTAGGTCAACTGGCTACTCTAAATTACTCATAGGTCTGAATGTGAGTGTGTGTGGCTGTTTGTCTGTGGCCCTGTGGTGGCCTGGCGACCTGCCCAGGTTGTACCTCGCCTGAAAGGACTGCTGGGATTGGCTCCAGCTTCCCCCGTGACCCAGATGGATAAAGCGGTATAGATGATGGATGGATGGATTGTTGTGGAGACTAGACAGTGTCTCAGCTGCTCCCTCTCTCTTTACTCTTTAAACATTTTAATTCAATTATCAAATCAGAAAATAAAACAAACTGCTCAATTTAAAGAAAATCTGCTGACGTCTTCTCGATGGCAGGAACAGAAGTTTATTGCTTGCAGTATACACAAATGCATTCATCCAGATGAAGGCCTGTACCAAACAATACTGTGGCTGGAAACTCTCTTTATATTTGTTTTTAGGTGGCCCCTCCTGCTTCCTAAGTGCTATTCTCAGCAGTTACTTGTCATAGACCCCATATCCGGCCTTGTTGATTTTTCCACCATTGTCTTGTACACTCATTCTCTTCCAATGCTTAGGCTCACATTTAGCCACCCTTAAAATCTTTCCACATGGCAACACTTTCCCTATATGTTCATTACTTCCTTTTGTGTTGTGGGGACCAAGCATCTGCTTCTTCCATAAAAAACTGTCCTTGTATGAACCTTTTCCATTCATACCTAAAATTTCTACTATTATAATTTTCTCAATATCAAGATTTAATAAAAAAAAATATGAGCGCCCTCTAACAGGACTTGCTCTTTAATATAAGATTTTCCTTTTATTTTCCTTCCACAACATGTTGGGTGAAAACCAGTAAATCCCTGGCCTTGTCATGTCACCATGTTCATTGCCATGCACTTGTTTGGAAATGTCCTGTAACTGATACAGTGCTTGGGTGATATTCCCTTTGATTCAGTGGTATCATTCAGTGGTATGTAGGTACAGCAGCTATCACCCACTAAATTGAAGACCCCTCCTTCCTTTGCTAACAAAGCATCTAGAGCCATGTGGTTCAGAAGAGCAGTGAGTTGGAGCACTGTAAGTTCACTTTTAACTCCTTGTATGGTGAACACTGTGGCATTTGCAAAGGCAGAAATTTATCATTTATTTCTCCTATTTCTCCCAACTGCTTTGCTGTGCCATAGGATGAAAAAAGAACACCCTTACACATTTTCTAAGTCACTCAAACAGATATGCCCACATTCTTCTTTCTCCTGCCTTTTCAAACCACATACAAATTGAAATTTACTGATTGTTAAAGTTCTATACTCCACACATTAAATTTTGTTTAGTTTCACCTTCAAACTAACTGCTAATCCTAGAGGTTCACATACTATTGCCACTCACAAATATGTAAAATCCGATCATTTTCCTCAATAAATAAATGACCAAGTATAATATTTTAGTCTCATTTGTTTGACTGGGTTCCCTTCATCTACTTTTAGCACTTGTGTGAAAATCTGATGATGTTTTGTCAGATTTATGCAGAAATATAGAAAATTCTAAAGGGTGCACAAACTTTCAAGCACAACTGTAGCTGGATGTACACAGCACTTACAACCTGATCAGGATTCAGGCTGGAGATGAGTCGAAGATGGCATTTGGCACAACTTCCGGGCACTACGAATACATAGTTATGCCTTATGGACTGTCCTGCACACCTTCAGTTGACCAATGTTTTATTAACGATATACTCAGACTTACTGAGCAAATTTGTAATAGCCTACATCTACATACTAATCTACTTCATACTAATCAATGCTATCAGTATTAATCTCCCTCCTATCAAGACCATGTATCCCACGTAAAGCAAGTGCTCGACAAACTATGGGAAAATCATCTCTACAGGAGAGAAGTGAGTTTCACACATCTTCAGTTTCCTTCCTGGGGTATGTATTAAGTCAACAGGGAATATTAATGGATGATGCCAAAGTCCATGCCATAAAAGATTGGCCAACTCCGAAGACTATGAAGGAGCTACAGCGATATATCGGTTTTGCAAATTTCTACTGACATTGTATCAGAATCTTCAGCAGTATCACAGTCCCACTAACTTCTCTGTTTAGAAAGAGACAACAGAAATGAAATTGTAATCCTGCAGCTGATGAAGCCTTCCACAAGCTTAAACAAGCCTTTACCGCAGCACCCATTCTTCAACACCCTGATGCTGAACACCAGTTCATTGTGAAAAAAGGCTTGACTTTGAACAGAGGCTATATTAAAAGGTTCGCTGTTACCTAGTATATCTGTACAATTTGTCTTTAAAACAATATAACAATCAAATGTGCAATAATTTGTGGAGGAAAATTGTTTTATAATTATTTGATTTTACATACATTTACATATTTATCTTTTGTTATCTGTTTTAACAAATTGAAAACTTTAAGAAAATATAAACTGTAAAAAGGAATTATTGTGTTTTACATCTTCAGTGGTCTTCAGTGAAAAACATTCAGAAGCTGTTAATCACAAACAGCTGTTTATTAGCAAATTTAATATACAACAAGAAATATACTGTGCTGAACTCCCTGTCTTTGGTCCTGTTGTCAGTAAGTAGCCATACACACACACTTGCTTTCTGCAATTTTATTTTATGTGATTGTCCAAAGTACATTTGACACAGCAGTTCTTCTTGCATGGATGTACTCATTTTGTGCCATGACCCGCTCCTCACTACACGCACAGCACGCACTGAAAACTCGGCCACGCGTGCTGTCTCCCCCGCATCTCCGTCACTCTCAAAGCGGAAGCATGCACTTCCGCATGTTGGCGGAGGCCACACGGACTACATTTCCCATGAGGACCTGCTCCCAGCCAATAGGCCAATTAATGAAGGCAGGTGCATTTCATTAATGGACTATCATACTGTATTTAAAAGTACGCTCATATGCGCTTCGACTTTGTGAAGCATTAGTCTAGCCCCGTCTGCTATTTATACCCATGTTTGCTTTTCTGTGTTTTGGACTCTGCCTTCTGTTTGTTACTACTGATTTTGGACTTCCTGTATTACTCTGTTTGCTGATCGATCAACCCCTGTCTGTATTTTGGATTACTCCTTCTGCCTGCCATTATTGTACCTCTGTCTAGTGTGTGTTAATAAACACCATACTGCTTTTTCCTCAGTCTCCTATCCTGCACTTGTGTCCAGCTATGCGTCGTCGGTGCAAACGCTGTGACATTTTGATGTAGACCTCAATCTACTATGCATGCATACTCCTAGCAGACTCCAAGCAGGTTAGAAAAGACATATCCTTATTGAAGACAAATAATAGCTTTATCCCCTGCTGAAAAAACAGCATACACCAGCATAATGCATGCTGATCATGGTAGCAAAACCAGCATATGTTGTGTTTTGGTGCTAGTATGCTGGTCACCAGCATCCCACATCCTGCTACTTGTGACTAACATGCGATGCTGGTGATTGGATGCTTGTAACCAGCATCCCATTCTGGTGGTGGAATGCTGGAGACTGGATGCTGGTCAACAGTACTAGATGTTGAGAATGGTAGCAAGGCGGGAGGCTGGTATGCTGGACAACCATACCAAGTGTTGGTATGATGATAAAAGCCAGAGCACATAAAAATACTACAGTGCTTCTTTGTGTTATGTATTCTTGTAACTACCAAAATGAGGACAATGTAAGCTTTTCATAACGCATTCTCATTTAAAAAAAATAAAGAATAATAACACAGTACTGAGCAAACATGCTTCTTTGAGGTTCATGTGGGGCCACTGCAGGCAGAAAACCTGAGCCCATTACTGGCATGAAAAGTGGGGCATGTGTGGGCCCCACTCTATGGGGCTGAGGTGGGGCCCCAGCTGGTCAGCCCAAACTGTGGGCTGAATAAGGGCCGGTCACAGTAAGGAGATTGGGGGCCCACAGCATGTCAAGTCTTTGGGCTGGGTGTGGGCTGTCCCACGGGGGCCCCACCTGGCCCCCATATTGTGGATCCCACAAATGCCCCACATTTAGAGCCTGCAGCATGCCTCCCAGTGTGCTGACCACAATGGCCCCACACAGGCCCCACTGCTGGCACTATGGTGACACTGTGGGTATACTGTGGGAACACTAGGGGCATATTGGGCATACTGTGGGGACACTGTGGACATATTAAGCATACTGGTGGAAAACTCTGATGACACAGTGCTCCTGTGTCTCCATGGGCATGCTATGTGGGTACTCACAAATAAATTAATTAAGATAGTTTGATCCTGTACCTGCAGTATACCACAACATTACTATCAATACATTTACAGTATAATTGCACTTGTTGAAAGTAGCAGTAATAAACTAAGAGTCATACATTTTGAATACTTACATTTATGATCCAGCTTAAAAGAGAAAATAAAGAAAATATATATTAAAGATCGAGTACATAACTGAGCACGTGGATTGAATACTGAATAAAATGCTTTTAAAAAACAGAACAATGGCCAAATAAAACCATATTAGAACAAAATAAATATAAATTAGTACATTGAGGGATATCAGTGGATTTCTGTGATGTATCTTCTGGTTCTTCTGCTCTTTCCCCATGCCAGTTTCTAGCACTGTGGAGACAAATTTTTATTGAAGCCTCCACTTCAGATGCTGTGTCCCAGGTGCTTTTTGTCACAGGATCTAAGAAGAAAAAACAACTGAAATGCAAATGTACAGTTAAAAAAAGTTAGTCCAAGTACAAAGTTATAGAGTCCTCTCCAAAAGTATTGGAACAGTGACACAACTTTTGTGATTTTGTCTCTGTACACCACCACAATGTACTTGAAAAGAAGCCATCAAGATGTTATTGTAGTGTAGATTTTCAGCACTAATTCAAGGGGTTTAATAAAAATATTGCATTAATTGTTTAGGAATTTCAGCCAGTTTTTTACACAGTGACTCCATTTTCAGAGGCTCAAAAGTAATGGGACAGTTGACTGATAACCAGTTTCATGGCCAGTTATGGTATATTTCCTTGTTATTTCTTAACAAATTAAGGAGATAAAAGGTCTGGGCCCTCATTTATCAACAGTGTGTATGCATAGATGTGTGTGTAATTGTTGTGTGTGATCATTCCTATGTAAAGTGTGGAATTTATGAAATTGTACTTTTAGCGACGAATGTGTGTAAATATAAGCACAGCTCTGACCATGCTTACGGAGATGATACCAAAAATAGTACCAGCTACCAGGTACTATGTACAACTCCAGCCTAATGGAAAAGCAAAAAAGGCGGGTAGAATCAAGTCATGCTGATACCATGCAGTAGAAAAGGGCCGTAAACAATTCAGTGGTGGGACGCAGTACTGGAAAGTAGGGAGAGCAGCTGCCTGCCAAAACCCAGATTCAAAACCACTTTCAGCAAGAAAGTGCATCTGCTAACGTTATGTCATCTGAAACAACACTTTATCTCCTTATCAATTGCTTCTTAGATGTTCTGAATCACTTCTGAAGCATCTGTGCTGTGTTTTAATACATACTGGACAGAGCCCAGCTGCCTTTCATTACTGCTAGTTAGCTTCAGCTTCCGTCAGCTTCCGCCAACGTACTGCAGGCAAATCTTTTGCCATACACCAGCAAAAGATTCTTCAGATACATAATAACATGTACACAATCTAATAGTATCAGTATTGGGGTCCAGGCTTGCTGCATGTCTGTTTTGGCAAGAGGAACCATGTATCCCAGATCTCAGATTTCCCGCTAACATTTGGGCAAAGAAGTATGTGAGATGGCTGAAAATTATTCAGATACGTAATTACATGTGTATGAAGTAATATTATCAGTGCTGAGGTCCAGAGTTGTTGCATGTCTGTTTTATCAGGAGGAACCAAATATCCTGGATCCATTTGCATATAAAGCTTGGAAGTGAGATCTGGTCACACACTCAAGACATATGTGGGGAGGACGCATTCTAATGCCAGGTGTGAACTGACGAACTTAGAGCTGTCCACTTTTGATCTGACCATGTTAATGCCAGGTGTGATAGGGGCCTGCAGGTCTGTGTTTTGTAATGTGACCTGTTGCCATTCCTCATAGACATGCCAGGGCATGTCAGGACATCATTTACTACACTAACAAATAAGTGTTGTGTATTTACCTCTGCAGTTCCTTTCACTTCCAATGTTCTAGACATCCTGATATGTGGTGTGCTCACTGGAATGGAACTGTACAGAGCAGGGGTAAAAATACAACAAAACAAAATAAGAATACAAGCATTTGGGGAATATTATATTGTATGGTTTGTGTGTGTGTGTGTGTGTGTGTGTGTGTGTGTGTGTGTGTTTAGCTTTGTTTAAACAGTTTTTTTGTTAGGAAAATTAAATATGTTAATATTGCTTGTAATATGTTAATATTGCTTGTGTATAGTAAAAGCAATACATAATGGATTCCTAGTTTACCCTTCTTAAATTGTTAAGTCAGTAAATTAATAATTTAATATGCATTTATCAGTTGATTTGTTTAATTGGGACATCTGAAAATATTTTGGCTAATTAGGTTTAATGCAAATAGTAGGAAAAGAAGTAAATCTCTATGTTATAGCACTGATCCTTTTTATATTATGAACATAGATGTGCTTTGTCTAGAAACATTAATATTTAGGGTTTCTAAACCTAACCATAGATGTTAGTGCAGTTATATTTCAAGCAATAGAAATAGAAATAGATTTTTTTTGTAACATTACCCAAAATAAAATGTTTACATTTGGCTTAATGTAAACCAGACGTATTGCCGAGGTATGAACATCGTATAAACATCTTTAAAAGATCGGATTTACATCATTCATGATTCATGAACGTCACGAATGTGTTTCCTAGATATCGCTGAAATCTTCCACCAGAAGATGAGCAAATACCCTAAAAAAGTCCACGTCGTGCAAACGTCTTGATCACGTATTTGTACGTATGGGGACACTGTATGTTTCCTTAATTCATCTTATTGCGTGCACCTCAGTTTTGGTATTCTTTTATACACAAGAAGATTAAAGTATTGGGATAGTCTTGCTATCGATTGCTATTGGATCTAAAAAAGTGGTATCACCCATTCATAGTTTAAAACCCGCCCCCGAACAAACAACTAAGAACCTCCTACTACTCTGCACGAGCAGGGTGTTCGGTTATCGCGTCGCGTTCTTTTTATCTTCTTGTTGTCTCGTTGCTTGGGTTAGCTCATTATTAACGCTTTACTCCAGTGTACAGGTTTTGACAGAAGCGTGTCCCCACCCTGTGGAATGAGCTTGAAGGTCCTGTGGGTTTTCTTTTTTTTCTAAGCGTGACTGTAGTTTTTGTTATCGTCGCCTGAGATAAGGTCAGTCGCCATAAGGTGTAGTGAGTGACAATGTATCTATGTCGACGAGCAAGGTCTGTTGTTGCGCCATCATTTAGTTATTGTAACTTCTCGTGCTCTGTGCAGCTTGCAAAAAACATACCACAGGACGCCATATGGCCATTGCATAGCATTATTTCCTGCTCTCCAGTCCGTGACAGAGGTGCAAATAATGTCTATGTTTCACGTCTGCCTAGAGGAATGCTACAGGATAAATCTGTGAAAAGCTGTGTGGCTCATGCTTGTACGGCCTGCAAACCGACTTCAAGATTTGGCTTCATTCGGCCTTTTTCGTGGAGGACTAAGGATCGTATTACGAATGACCGAGTAAATACGCCGAAAAGTTTTTTTTGTTTTGGTTCAGAAACGTGTGCCATTCGTTCCTGCACAAACAAACTTCTGTCAGGTGCTTTATCCACCGCTTCAAAGCAGAAACAGTCCAGCTGGACGAAGAGGGAACCAGACACAGATGTTCAAAAGGTAAAGTGGCTGTCACCAGACGAAAATTATAAATTGTTCACTTGTCAAGTAAAGTAAATGGTTACATTAGATTTCTTTGGCGCATTCTTAGCTGGTCGAGCCATTTTTGGCCTGGGAGATAACGCACGCGCGGTGTTCGTGCTGATATGGCTACATTCACTGGGAACGCTTGCTGAAGAAAACTTATTCAGCCTTCGTTTACTTACCTACGTATTTATAAATGTTATACAACAATACATTATAATAATAATAATAATAATCATGGTCGTCGTTATCGTGCAGCGCAAAGTGCTTTACAGTGTGAAGCAAAAAATAAGTTCGTCAAAAATAAAATGGCAAGAATTAACAGTGAAACATAATAGCAGTGACCAAGAACCAAATAATTATAAAGAATACACAATATATTACAAAGTGTAAAAAATAGATTAAAAGTACAATAATTAAACTAAATTAAAAGTAATGTGTGAGTAAAGGTAAGCAAATAATAAGAGAATATTTTACGAGTATTTTATTTATTTATTTATTTAGTATCAATGCAAGGTCAGCCTTACAATTGTTTAATGGTAATTTGTTCCACATCTACGGCTGGTTCACCGTTCTTTTTGTGTTTCATATGTAGAATATGGAGAAGGATAGCACTGGATTTAAGTTTGTCGAGCAATCAGAGATGTATGTAGGAATACCATTAAGGTATTTAAAAACTAATATTACAATTTTATAGTCAGTTCTATAAATATAAAAGTCTTGTTGGATGAAAAGGCAAGAGGAAACAATTTTGGATCGATTTCTTGGCATCTTGTAATGAGTGATAGGGTCTCACCCTATGCTATATTCCTTATATTATAGAATGTAGTTATAGTAATGTTTTTAATCTGTGGTATACATGTTTATTCAGACTCAAGAATTACACCAAGGCTTTTCATTTTTGTCTATAGAACCAGATTTCCAATATAGCAATATAAAAATATTATATAATATTTTTAACCTATAAAAAATATAGGTCTGTGGTAGCACAGTGGATAAGACATTGGACTAGTGATCGGAAGGTCGTGAGTTCAAATCCCAGCACTGCCAAGCTGCCATTGCTGGGCCCTTGAGCAAGGCCCTTAACTTCACTTGCATAAAAATAAGATGTATGTAAGTCTGGATAAGCGCGTCTGCCAAATGATATAAATGTAAATGAATGTTTACTCTGACAGAATTGCAGTCTGTTTGTGAGGTCGGGCATTTAACGGCTGGCCGCACACACACACACACACATATCTTTAAATAGTCTTTTCTACACTATTTGCATTTTCACTCGGTATAAAACACATTACATCAGCATTACCCGTGACCTCCTTTACAGACTCAAGTTCATGAGAAAGGACACACTTCACTTTTAAAGACCATATCTGTAAGAAATAAACATCTGTACACTCCTGGCCAGCTGTTTTACTCCAATATGCTGATCAGAACCGCGCTAAAGAACGAACTAGAATGATTTGGAGTGAATCACAGCTCATTTACATGTCGTGTCCAGGACATTGCGTTGTAAAAATGCAGTAATACGTAAAATGATCTAGAAATAAAGTTCACAATGTCCCGCAGATATCAGACTGATTCAAGCGTCGCTAACAGGGATTTTCAAACTTCGTGTTCACACTAACAGTGACGATAGAAACACTGAGACGATCATAATTTTATGCAAATTGTATGCAAATCAGCTGTGATGCAGTTCCTCTGACTAATCCCACATTCACCCAGTTCTCATATCACTTCCTCTTCCTCAGTCCAAAATGCACTGAAAACTTAAGAGGTGCACAAAAATAAACCACACTAAATACTTGGATAAATATATACGACGGTAGACAGTAAAGGCCACGCCCACAACTGACAAACCCGGAGCCGCATCGGCGACTCGTCACTTGCTACGTGAACTCAAAGCCAAGAGCTGTTATTTATCTTGGGATTTTTACACGTTTGCACTTGGGTTTGTCTTTTATAGAGAATTTAAACATCCTCGGTGGCCAGTTTAGCAAAGCAAGCTAAGTGGACGAGTTACATGCGTGCATCTCTGCTACTTCCTTCCAAACGTTTATTTTTCACATATTAGTTCGAGCAGGGAACTGAAGAAACCGCACGCGCCACAGGATTGGTCTGAGGAACGAACGGAGACGACCGTTAGAGCAGTGACCTTAGCATGAGTAGTCCTGAGGAACTCACAGTTCAGATGTCACGTGCTGCTGAAATTGTGGCTCTGCGTCTCACACGTACGTAGGAGATGAAGCGTCTCAGGCCTGCAGCTTCGTCACTCGCTCGCGTGAACGCTGGAAAGCCACAGCGGCCTCCGTTCCACCTCACGGTCCTGACGGTTTGAGTTCCGGGTTCTCATACAAGCGGCAGCACAAACACGGTCACGTGCATCCTCACGTCCGGTTTAAAAAGCAGCTCAAAAGCAAACCTGACATCCAAACACGCACTCGTCTCATCCTGTGCACTGCTTTTTAAAAGCACGGCG
Organism: Parauchenoglanis ngamensis; assembly: GCA_030014255.1. Lineage (NCBI taxonomy): Eukaryota > Metazoa > Chordata > Actinopteri > Siluriformes > Auchenoglanididae > Parauchenoglanis > Parauchenoglanis ngamensis. The sequence goes on along the minus strand of JAQMYM010004456.1, from coordinate 3,132 downwards.
ACATTTACAAGCGTCCGCGGAGTTTAAGGAGGTGGTTTTAATAAGCCCGGTCTAGAAAGTGTCCTGGAGAGACGTTCTTCACGTTTTGTTTAGTTTAGTTTAGTTCTTGGAGCAAACCGCCAGCCATAAGGAGGCTGTAATTATTAAAGTGAAATAAAGCTGCTGTCAGATTAATGAATATTCATGCTGGTGATAATATTGTGTGCGTACAGTATACCATTTAACCCCTGATTAATATTCAGCCTACTGTAATATAAAAGGTTACTAAAAAAATAGTAAAATGATCGACGTCGACGCAACTCTAAAGCTACGGACGTCTTTATTTCTCTGCCACCTGTGAAGGGAGCTTCCTGCCGTGAGTACTGAGGGGGCGGCGCAGCTCACCGGGGGTGCTCACATTCGCCGTGTGCTGCCGCGCCTTATCAAATACGCATCATTACGCTTACGCTAAAAGGCACGGATTGTCACAATTCGGTAGGAAGATTTTTAAAAATGCTACTTAAAAACGTTGTCTTTGAAATGTCACTTTCTGAAATCTCTAAATCATGAGAAAAGTCAGACTTTTGTCCTTTTCTGAGACATAAAAATATAAATATTACAAACTGGTTCAACTGAATGTGTTAAATATATGATGCATGAATTTGAAGGGAAAAAAGAATAAAATAAAATAAATTAAAGGGTGTGCAGTTTGGCAGTGGAGCAGGTTTTAACGTGAATTCATGATCAGATGGACGTTACATATGAATCGGGGCTTTCCGCCACTGGATCAGTTGGTACCGTTGGTACCGTTGGCGTTTAGCTTCTCGGTCTCGGACACCGGTGCGGGCTGACCCACCGTCGGCTCTTTTTTAAAGAACGGGAAGCCTTTCTTCATGTAGAACACGATCACGTCTGCGACGAAGGCGGCGGCGGCGAGGAAGCCGAAAGCCTGCGAGGAAAAAACAACAAGAATTAAATCAAAGCAACTGGGAAATTAATCAATGTTTATAAAGTTGCTCTTCATTTTTTGTCAGTTTTAGTGTTTTGAAGCCTTTAAAATGTTTAAATCGAGACTTTAGATTTAAGTCTTAAAACATTCTTTTCTGGAGCAGGAAACTGTAATTCAACAAATTCAAATGTTGTATTTATGCGAAAATCAAAAGCTGTAATTCGGCCGGTGAAGCGTTTGCCTTGGTACAGGATCTGTTCATGAGGTCACGAAGTGAAAAACAGAAAAAGGTCAAAAGGGATGTGTATAAGATAAAGTTCAGTTAAACGAAAATAAACCTGTACAGTACTGTGCAAAAGTCTTAGCACCTAATTGTTAGTATACATTTTGTCATTGATGTTTATTTTATGACTTTTAAGGCTGCAGAACAGCGAGCTGTGCACCTCCGACTACCGGGGCTTTTATAAAAGCAACATTTTTAAATGTAAACGTGTTTAGTGGCAATCTTTCCGAGGGCATCTTTGCTTTCCAGCGTGTGTCTACACTCCTGCGCAGCACCGTACAGTAGTTTGGGGTGTGTGTGTGTGTGTGTGTGTGTGTGTGTGTGTGTGTGTGTGTGTGTGAGAGAGCTGTGAAAGGGAACAGCACTGTACCACGGTGGTCTGCTCCAGTCCTGAGCCGCTGTTATTCGCTGCGAATGCGATGGAGGCAATGATTAAAAACACGCCGATCACAGCCGAGTAGACAAAATCCTGCAGGACAAACAGGAAGAACAGGAAGTTAAGGTCTTACTCCAGAACACACTTTCCCTGGTGCGGGTCACTCACACCGTGGCGCTGCCGAGATCTGGGTTCTGATTGGTCAGAACTGAGTGATTAGTTTTCTATAACTGCAGCTCTGATAGTAGTGCAGTGTGTGTGTGTGTGTGTGTGTGTGTGTGTGTGTGTGTGTGTGTGTGTGTGTGTGTGTGTGTGTGTGTGTATCCTGTAATCTTGAAAAAAAAATGTAACGTTTTGCTTCTTGCTTGCACTTGAGGGGATATATGAACGTGTTTCACACTTTGCACCAAACACACAGCAAACCACACGTTCGTTTCACATCTCCAAACCCCACCTCCACTTCTGATTGGCTGACCTACTGAGGTTGCCATGGAGACTTATGTAGTGGGACAAGCCTGTGAAAGAAGGGTACATGTTTTCTATGGCCCGTACACACACACACACACACACACACACACAAACACACATACACACACATAACAGGATCTGCAACCAGCTCATGAGCCTCTTTTTAATTTTTCAGCTAAATCAACCTCTCCTCCAAGCCTACAGACATAGAAAGTGATGGAAATTCTTTAATGACAGTAATTTTCTGTTATCATCTTGCACTTATCAAAGCCTGAAGCAGTGAGCAAACGTTCAGGAACTAGTTCACGTTTTCCTCAGAGATGAGTCAGAAAGTGTCACTTTCTAAATCTGAGATTCATTTGAGATCATTAGTGTTTAATTTGAGCCCTCATTAATGAAAAATGTCCTTTAAGGGAAAATAGGGCATATTCTTTATTATTTTGTGTGTAAAGCCACTGTTTCACTTGATCTACATATAAAGCCTTATTCAGACGGGGTTATTTTCCATGTGGGATTTCTGTATCTCCGAAATTTTAGTCGCAGGGTAAGAGGTCCATCACGTCAGTCATTTTTTTCAGATTGCTCACCTTATCTTCTATAAAATCTCCAGTAAAAATAACTCCAGGTAAAATGCACTGTATATCCCGTATCTAAACATTATGTTATATGTTAAGTATTATACATTATGTGGGAAAAGACGTGTAATGCTTTTTCTTCAGCATTTGCTCTTTTATTTCTGCTCTTTTCTACATTAAAAATGCAGAAGAATAAATTATAGATTGACGTGTTAAAAGGACGTGTCGGAGAAGCGATGCTTCCGAAGGTTTTGGGTAAGCTATTGAGCTCCTAGATACATACAAACAAAGTGGCACGGTGATCTTGAGCAGTAGTGTTGATTTTTTTTCTTTTAAAACTGAAAAACAGTCATTTAAGAGGCAACATCATAATTTTATCATAAAATTCATCCATCCATCCATCCATTATCTATACCGCTTTATCTGTCTGGGTCGCGGGGGAAGCTGGAGCCAATCCCAGCATCTTCGGGCGAGAGGCGGGGTACACCCTGGGCAGGTCGCC
>JAQMYM010004455.1:0-13494 GCA_030014255.1 Parauchenoglanis ngamensis | reverse complement strand
TATTGTCAGTAAACATATAAATGTCTATTTCTCAGAGTTCCTACGTGATGCAGTAAAACCGAAACTATATTTGTGCAACCCAGTAGGTACCGGTCACAATCAGCACCAACTTTTCAGGAGGCAAGACTTTTCAATAAAATTGTTGTGCAGTGTAACTGAGGCTGATGAGAGTACGACTGTTTCTAGCTCCTATAATGTAAGCGACACCAGGATTTAACTTGCTTTGATGTCCCACAACATTTAACGTAATTATAAACTGATAAAAAAGTGGGATGTTATTCTTCAGTAAATAAAACATTGTTAGCATTGGCATGTTGCTATGGTATAAGGGGAATAAAGTACATCAGGATGCGCTTATATAGAAAAGTAATCAACTTCTGGATGGTAACAATGACAGCATGTTTCCAAATGTTTTATTCTTTACTTAGGGATGATATGCAATGCAATGAAAAACACACAATGTGTGTGTGATTATTATAATGAGCATATTTATATTTAATCTAACTGAAAAAGTGAACTGTTAGGGAGAAAATAGGCAACACTGACTGCTTGCTTTCTAAAGGAAATGGCAACACCACACCTTAATAATTATAATAAAGTGCTTTAATATATCTACTTGTATACTTCTTCATCAAATCCAACCTGGTCAGAAAATCATCAACATAAAGGATAAAGGAATGAATGAACGGTTCACTTCCGATATCTCTAATGTTTGTCTGGTTGAATGATTTGAAATTTATTTATAAACTGAGTCTGTACAGATGTGAGATGTGTTAAAATATTAACTAGCACAAATACAGTATATGGTTTAGATCTACGAGACCTTTTAAACCATGTTTGTCTGGACAAATCTGCTTTACCTGAGGGGATATAACAAGAACTTCAGGAAAGATCAGGAAAATCTGTCAGAAAAAAACAGGAATTACTATAAAATTAATATTTCACCTTCAGGTGTAAAACCTGAGTTGATAATGGTGAAGGAACGAGGCGCCATCTAGTGGTGGGGGATACTTACAAATTTATGTATTCCTGACAGAAAAATCCACAGATAAGACACAGAGACTCTAAACCTGGTGGAATGAAAGCCATTAAATCAAACAGTAATCAGAAAATATTCATCATCACTGTAAACGTCTCTGCTAGTTTTCTGACAGCCTGTCACAGTGAGGTGTAGGAGGGTAGTGATGCTTTAAAAACACACTATACGGTGGAAATAAAAAAGTCTACACACCCCTGTGAAAATTGCAGTGTTTTGAATATCATGTCAGATCTTTTTCACCTTTAATGTGACAGAACAACCAACAAAATTTCTTTTAATAATACTTTATCCACTCCTCTTAACTAATACTTTATGCAACTTTAACTTAATTACATAGCACTTTCTGAGCAAGAGTATACCAACTTCTTGACTGGGGAATTTATTTAATTATTCCTTGCACATTAACTGTAGAGAGGCCTGTTAGATTGAAGCTCGTCACTACGAGCACTTTAATTTGTTGATAGTTAAAAAAAAAAGTTTTAGAAGTCACCCTGTTCTGATCTGTGATAAAGTAAATCTGCATCATGCCCTTACTGATAACTCACTCTTTCACGTTGAGGTCCTAAAGGAGGACCTTTTTCTGTGTTTACTGAGGTATGAGTCCATTGTACTTGGAATTGTTTTCAGATATCAGAAAGTGCAACAAGGTTAATGAGAGGATCTTTTGTAAGCAGTAAGGTTAACTCTCTGAATCACTCTACTAAACACAGACAAGGATTTTTCACACCTTAATTACCCCAGTGTGGGGATTGGAGTTCTTCAGGACATCTACTTGCTCACATTTAATCATTTTCAGTTATGAGGTAGGTGTGGAGGCCAGCTGTACCGTTCAGTCCATTACCATTACATCTAGAGTAGAAGGCAGGCTATTTAACACACCAGATAAACACCAAACTAGGATGATATGATATGACATGAGTTATAATAATGATGCTGTTTTGTTGTTCCTTTCTTCTTTTTTCTTTTCCCTTACAAGAAATAAATAAAAAGATCCTTGGGGAAAAAACCTGCCCTAAATCAATTATTCTAGATGTCAAGATGTCTTGTTGAGATGGCTTTGGTTCAGGTTCATGTAATGGTTTCCACCAGAGTTCACGCAAGGCCTGTGTGGCAGGCTTTCGAGGCCTAAAGACTCTTCAGCTCTTCCACTGCTCCTCCTTCATCTCTGCTTCCAATAGGAAACCTCCATTCTTCCATGTGTTCTTGCATGTTTCCTTCTCAAGCTGATATCACACATGAAAAATCACCAAAAAAAGTTCAATGCCCGAATCATTCGTAACGGAAACACAATGATGTTTTTGGCAAACTCAGTCCAACACATGCAGGACTCACATCAATGGTAGGACGTATGGATCTCGCAGTGTAACTGCATGAACATGGATTGACAGTCCAGCAGAATGGTTCCAGTTGGGGTGAGAGGAACGTTAGTGACTCCAGGAGCAAAATCACCCCTCAGCTGCAGGAGTGAGGTGTGCTGAAAAAAATAAAATAAAATAAATAAAAAGACATCCACAGCAGCCATAGCAAACATCTGCCATAGCATGACCTCATGCTGCTTCACTGGAGCATGAAGACAGCTTGGCCTATTGGGAGCTTACACGCTGATGTGAGATCAGAATCGAAGGAGGCGTTCAGGCACAGTGACACCAACTGAACAGATGGCCCACAGAGCACATCCACTTGTGATATGCAGTCAATTAACAAAAGGAAATCTGGATTTTCCAGCAGAATGTTAGAAATGTCTCCACATGTCACCACATTCCCTCTCATTGTGAGACTCAAACAGTGCAGTTATCACTAACAAGGAGATTTTGAGATTTGAGGCTTTTGAAAGTGAATGTTAGGAGCCAGTTATGATCACATAAAGCCACAATGATTAAAATATTGGACCTTTACTGCATCTGGTGTAAAATGTTGTACATTTTTATATTATATTAATCTTTATATTACTTTTATTATATTATATTATTTAACAACAACTTCCATTAATAGTACGAGCCCTAACAGCTATTAACAAATGAAAAATTGACAATTAACAAAGTTTATAAGTTATTTTGGCTTTTTTATGTGTATTTTATTTTAATGTATTAATTTAATGCAATTTTTTTATATGATACTTCTGTGAGTCTTTTTTTTTTTTTTTTGATGATGATGAGGTAAGGGCGTTACATCTTTGGTTTAAGAGGGTCAGGCACTCTCAAAATCAGGTTGATACATCCTGGATCTTTGATGCATCTCTGGAATCAAAACCTCACTTAGAGTTACAGAGTAATTACATGACTCTTTGCTCATTACTGTGTTTTGTGTTAATTGTATCCAGGATTAAAAACTACAACCTTATACTTTAAAAAGTATCTTACGACTTAACACTGGACCTCAAACAATCACTTTTTTACTTAGCTATTGTCTGTGAAATGTTGTCATGCAATCAAGTATCCGCTAATCTTAAGGTCTGTGATTTGTGTCAGGCTGAAGAAAGTTCTCCATATGTTGTATGTTCACTTAATATTCCTTTACTTCTAAACTGCACTGTGTGTGTGTGTGTGTGTGTTGGTGCTCTACCTGGACTGCCATAAACTGTGTGCTCCAGCATCGATATTGTGCTTTATTCATGTCCACCATTTTCAACAATGTAATGGAAATCTGTGTAAAATCAGCAATAAGCAATATATATATATATATATATATATAAAGGTTTATTCCATCTCATTTTCCCAGCCCTTAAACATAAACAAAAAGGTTCACCGGATGAGATAAAGCCAGCTCTCACCACCAGAGGTCACTGTGACCACAATGTTAATCAGGTTATACTGTTAATATTCACCTGTTAGCAACTTACTCTCATTAACCTTCAAATGTACTATAGAGACTATAAAAAAAAAAGTCCTTTTAGATGTAACTACAAAAACTAGTCGTGACGTCACAAATACGCATCTTAATAGTCTGTCATGGCGCTGATCACAACACACCTGTGTACTGAAATGTACATCAGCTTCGCACAAATAAATATATTTTTTTTCCCTTATTTTTGTTTTATAATGAGCAATTTTGTTCCAGATTTTTGTTTTATAAATATATATTTTCCCCCATTTTTGTGTACAAACTGTTTTTAAAACCTTATGTCACCCTTCAAAAGACCACATCACACGTGTTATCACATCATATCATATTCCCTAGAAGAGTCAATGAGCACTGTTTAAGGGCTTAACACTTCTTGAACTAAAACAATTTGTATCCCCGCTAACCCAAAGCCTTCTTCATGCCTAAAACTATCCTAATATGTTGTATAAAGTGTGTACATTAAAGAAAAATCAATCAAGCTCTAATTCTGTGAGTAGTCCTTTCAAATATTTGAACTTTTTTTTTTTTAAGAGTTATTTGAGGTTATTAGCATAGTTGTGTGGGTCTGGTGGTGGATTTTTTTTTTTATGTTCTTCATTGGAAATTCTGACAAAATCAGATAACAGCTTTGGAAAGACTTTCTTTCATGTTTGTCTCATTCTGTGACCTGTATTTGAAAGTGTAAGGATTGTAGCTGCATTGCATACTTTAAACATCATTATTTGTCATTTAACAACTGCCCTTAGATCCTTTAAATGGTCGTATACTGTGTGTTGTGATACGTAATTTGGTTTTGTTGTTTGTGCATAAGGTAATGAAGCTGCGCTTCTCAAGCTCAGAATCCACTAGTCTGCTTTCTCAACAGATTGACCAGGACATCCTGGAGACCACTTTCAAATATCTGGGGAAACATTACTGATGTTCCAGCTTTATCTTCTTGCAAAAGACCAATATAGCTTCATGTTTTTCCAAATGTGTATGAAACACATATCCCTGTTTTGATACTGTTTTTGTCCCACTAACCTGTTACATGGATTGACATTTAGGACAGCTTTACCACAGCCTTTCGCACCGACACTAAGATTAGAAAAAGAATAATCAGGGTAAGATGGCTGTGTTTTTGACTATAGAGAAGGATCTCTTAGACAATACCTGTTGCCTTTTGGACAATGAGAGCGGTCCTTCATCATCATGGCTTCTTTCTGTCTGCGTTCCTGATAGAACATGTGGTTTTTTATTAATACGTGAAAGTTTAGTTTGGGCTACTCTAAAATTGCCCATAGGTGTGAATGCGAGCGTGTGTGGTTGTTTGTCTGTGTTGGCCCTGTGGTGGACCTGCCCAGGGTGTACCCCGCCTCTCGCCCGAAGATGCTGGGATTGGCTCCAGCTTCCCCGCGACCCAGACGGATAAAGCGGTATAGATAATGGATGGATGGATGAAGGTTTACTAGAGCTTAAATATAAATAAATATATTTATAAATCCTCCCTCGAATAAACAAAGTGTCAGACTGAAAATGATCGTCTGAATCATAATGAACTCCGTAGCTGAAATAGAGCTCCAATGTCAGCAAAATGTGTGACACCATGGTGTTTGTATAAAAGCTACTGAAGATCTTTTTCAGATCACAATGCATAATTACACCTCTAGTATCAAGATCTCAACAATGTTTCAAATTCAGCTGTCAAATGATAATTACAGAGCAGATCTGAGATTCTGTTGATAACTCATGTCTAAACATCTACAATTGAGACTTTGAAGGAAAAACAGACATATTCTTGTTTAGTTATTTAGCAAAACGCCCACCAGGAAATTCTCTTTAAAAATGAAAAATAAAAAAGGTGTGAAGTGCACATATTAGGCTAAGAGAACAAAACTGAGTGAGAATGGCACTTCATAAACACATTTGGAGTTTAAACTGGACTTCTAGGCTGTAATTTTATAAATCAGCGGCTGCTCTTGTTGTTGAGGCACTTGTAGCGCCTGCCAAAGATATGAGTTATTCAGTGCAAAATGCAATGCAAATTAATCTCAGACAGAGATCCATGCACAGAGGCTGTAATACAAAACGCAAAAAAAAAAAAGAAACCCAAGTTTACTAGAAAGGCTAATAGTAGTAGAAGTAATAGTAATAAAATTCAATTTAATTTAATAGTAGTTATAGTAGTAGTACTGTGTACATTTTGACAAGAATTTTAAATTTAAATCTTAGTCGCTTACTGAAAACTGTAGCTATGTTTTAGCCACATTTTAATCTTTCATCCTTTGTTTTAGTCAAGATTTAGTCAACAATAACTCTTTAGTTTTAAACATCTAACTATGTTGTTCTCCCAAATAGAGCTTATTTCATCTCATCTTTACTCGTCAGGGCCTAATGAACAGAGATTTCACCATATTTTACGTTATCAGATATTTTTTCATTTACATTGTCGTTAAAACTCAGTCTTGAAATAATAATACTAATGTTAGGAGCAATAATACTAGCACCAATCTCCTCCTTGCTTCATCTCTTGGCTGCTGTCTGCTTTTAATTACTATTAGTTTTAGTTTTTATTAGCTTTTTCCCATTACTACCTTACTGTGTTCACCTATACATTTTTTCCTTTCATTACTTTGTGCATGTAAACCCCCAGTTTCTGAACATAACGACTAATGTCTGACTGACAGATAAATTGCACAGTCAGTGGGTGTTTTTTGGGTCATTTACAAAAATGAATCGTTTACATAACGTCACATGCAAAATCAGTGCAAGAAACAATATCCGTAATGTGCTATTTGTTCTCAATATCTCTGGTAAGTTTGACTCTCTAAGAGACTTCCAGAAGGATAAAACTGTAATGAAGTGATGCGGTGATGAAATAAAAGTATGTATACACATGTGTGTGTGTTGTAAGGTAAATAGGAATAAAATGTTTTTCAAAGAAAGCAAAACACTTTGCAATGGGAAATGACCCAATGGCTTCTGGGAAAGCATTAATGGAAACCATTAGACCATTAAGCCAGTTTCCATGAGGAAGTGCTTTTTTTCTCTCTCAGCAGGGGTGTGTGATGATTTGGAGATTGTGCAGTGATAAACTGGAGGTGGTGAGCTACATTTAAGCAGCATCTTTAAAATGTCTTGGCTAAACAAGCACTTTAAATGCTTTTTCGCTGCACCTTACCATCAAGTCCAAAAGTTATAATTACAGCTTGTGTCTGCTCAAGCACTCATTTATCCTGGAAAAAAAACAGCTGTCTGGAGCAGGGTCAGACTAACCGTTCAAACAGCTCAATTTTAAAAGTCAGGGATGAGTGTGTAGGTGGTACAGCACTTGAATACCACACACACACACACACACACACACACACACACTCACACACACATACATACACACACACAGCATCTGACAGCAAAGAACAAATGATTTAATTTAAAAAACAGAAAAATCAATAGGTTACAAAGCAACAGTCTGGAAATGGAAACATTCCTGAATCTAATAAATAGCATACACACTGAATTATTAATGATTTTTTTTTATCTAAACAAATTAGAACATACAGTCAGTGTGTACAATACAATTCCACAGCCAGACTGGGAAAATAACGCACATTAAGTAATAATCATCATCCAAAGTAGGTTTTATATCTGTGATTCAATCATACAGTACACTATATGCCGAGTCGGCACTATTGTATTTTCACCAAAAGTACAGAGATCTAGTTTTTTTTTATCAGCTTTAATCCTTTTGAAGACAAAAGACATCAATATAAGGCTTAATTTTTTAATTGATATGTAGATGTTAGATTTTAGCTTCTCAGCTAATTTCACCATTGCTGTAATCTCTTTTGAAAAAATATGCATCAGCACAATTCACCTCTGTTCCAATCTACTGAGCTTACTGAGCTTACCAAGGCCACAACAAAAAGTGATCAACAGGAACATCTCAATTATAGGTTAGTCTTGAATGAACATCTTCCAAGATGGTGTATGTAAATTTTTTTTATCGTAAATATTAAATGCATTTCAATAGCTAAAACTTAATACCCTGTATAAAAAATGATTAAAAATATGATACAAATAGGACAAAAATATCAGACTCAATCATTTTTCATCCACTGATCTGTTTTGACAAGACTGTAGGCCATTATTAGTGTGTGTGTGTGTGTGTGTGTGTGTGTGTGTGTGTGTGTGTGTATAGAGTTCACAATGGCCTTCAAGCATCTGAAGGTTCTTGTGAAACATACCCTAGGCCACTTCGGAGTATAACATCTATGTGTGTGTGTGTGAGAGACAGAAAATAAAGCACACTACAGTACGTGCAGAACATACTGCTATTGTACGTCGCCTTCTGTTACTGGGCAACCAGAGCCAGCATGCAACATTACACTTACTCTCTGTTTATCTGAGTGATTTTTTTTCCTTTTCTTTTTGTTCCTCGTTCTTCTTGTCTAAACGAAACCCTGGCAATCGAAATTCACCATAATCACCTAGATGAAGAGAACCGGTTTCGTTCCAGTGCAGCGCAGCTGTTTGTGGGCAATTTGTAGAAAAAGCACTCCAACCGTTTTAATGCAAAAATACTTTCATTAGACAAAGTTGGAAAATCCATGCTTTAGTGTGAATATGAAAAGCAAAACAGAATGTAGCATCATTATCATTCTCAGACACTGATTCACTGAAGTCCTAAATAGTGACTAATATTTATGTGCGCATTGGGATAAAATTGCACGCACAGTTAGTGGATGTGTGCTTATAAAAAATGTGCATTAATGACATCATGTAAAAAGGAAACAACAATTAAATGAGGTATTTTTGTGCATGTGAAATGTATCAATCGCTGCACTTTGAGAGTTTAATGGCACTTAAAGGTGGTATAGAAGGCTCTATTAAAGGTTTCATAAATCGAAAATAAAGCTTTACAATGGCAATATTAAGTCACTATTTTGAAACTCAGTAATAGGTATCATTTTGGCAAATTTCCCAAATTTAATACCTGCCCTTCAATCATACTAATTTGTGCACACAATCATTGTTTATTAGGCGACGGTCACATTACCAGGCTGAAGTGACTCAAATCTGATTTTTGTACCTTAATGTGACATAGATGTGATCTTTACAGGGCTGTTTGGATACAAAAATCCGATCTTTTCAATCAGATTCAAGTCACTTTTATACGTATACCTAGATCAGATACGTATCTGATTCCTGGTCATGTGACATGAATGAGAACAGGCAGATCGGACATCAGGTGAAATTCTGCATCAGTCAAAAGACAGCGAAAGCTGGCCAGTTGACAAACTGTTTGCCGTCCTCCAGAGCAAAATGTTACGCGTACATTAACTACTAGCACGTCCATATTGTCAGCTTTTATAGCATGAGTCATCTCACAAACCTGATGTTTTTTATTGTTCGTGACGCAGATGAAAAAAATGTAAAAATGAATGCATGCATGACGTTTCATTGGACAAATGCGTTCACGTTATAGTTAGATACAGGTGACTTGTAATTATGAATGTGAACTGTGAAGAACTGTACTGAACTGTAAAAATCTGATCTGAGACAAAAATCTGAATAAACAACGAGGCTTGTAATGTGAATGGTAGATGGTAGTAGATGGTAGCAAGCTAGCTGGATAAAGTTTGCTTGCTAGCTCAAAGTCAAGGCCATATTGAAGGGGAAAGGTATGAGGTATGCTTTCTTTCATATTTGGTACTGTTCTTTTAATATTTCAATTAATTTTAAGTTATCTTGTTACATCGTATTATATGCTTTGGATCTTTGATTGAATGACTAGCTGCAACTTGTATTTTCTTTATTTGATACTTATTTTAAATTTTTTTATTATGACTTGTCTACATTCTGCTGTCTTTTATAATAATAATAATAATAATAATAATAATAATAATAATAATTATAATTATTATTATTATTATTATTATTTTAGGTTGTTGTTAATATACATGTTATGTGGAAAGTAGCAAACTCAAACATATCCATAAATACACACCTGAAAATACACACACAAACACACACATTGTTGCTCAGCTCAACAAATACATTTGTAATTGAAAAGCAATATCTACCAGCAGTTGGTTGAAACTAACAGTAAAATAACTCTAAATGATATTGGGTAATTTATTTCATTAACACCAAACCTATTATATCCAGCACTTTCCTTATATGGTCATAGTTTCCTGCCTTGTTGATGAGAGAGATCAGCGCACAATGACAGTCTGATTATTACAGTAACTCAATTAGCCACTCTTTACAACCGTGGTGAGCAGAAAAGCATCTCAGAATGGAGAATATGTCAAACCTTGAGGCTGCTGGGCTGCAAAAGAAGAAGACTTCACTCCTGAAGGCAAAAGACAGCAGTGAATTTAAAAAAAAAGTTGTAATCAAAACACATTTGCTGGCTGAGTGAACAGTGAGTGGAGGAAATGCAGGAAAGAGTTCAGGAAAGAAATGTTGACAGCTGCAGCAGAAGACATTTATGTCCACAGGGTGAGACGCCAATGATGAAGCATTCTGTCTGGGTCGAGACGTCTGTTAAACAGAGCATGATGGGAAACTGGAGCCTTGCAATCAGGTCGAATGTAAACAAGCCCTGAGGGATAGAGACTCAGAGACGGGCAAAATGAGTGACAAGGTAATAGAAAAATATAAAGATTGGGGCAAATAAATGTAGGGGATGCATACCAGGGGAAGGACAGAGAGGAGGAAGACTGAGGGGTAAAAGGAGAGACAAAATGACAAGAGAGAAACAGAGAGAAAGGACAACTAAACCCGGAGCCCATCCGGGGAACACCAGTCCATCGTCTTCACATGCTCAGACTGGCACACAAGCTTACGTCTTTCTTTGCTGAGAATTTTTAAAGAATCTCTTCAGGCTGATCAGGATGTTTGCCTCATCGGATTGTGTTATAGATCTGTGTGGTGTTCTGGTGCGTGTTTGGTTGTTCTGGCTCCTCTCAGGCTCGTGCCTGCAGGTTATTGGCGCTCGTCCTGCAGCAGCTGGCAGATAATAAGAACCAGGGCTGTGAGGTGCGCGTCTGTTTCTCACAGTGACGTATTAATTGAAGCCTGACTCAGTCTTAGAAATGCATTCTCGTTTATCCTGCTGAAAGACGAGGTGTGTGTCCAGGCACTCGCCTCGAACACTCGTCAAGGACAGGGTCAATGAGAGATCACCAAAGTTGTCCAAGGTCATGCAAAATTTCAGTCGTACTTCTTCTTCTTCTTCTTCTTCTTCTTCTTTTTCTTAGTAATATTATTATTATTATTATTATTATTATTATTATTATTATTATTATTATTATACTTAACCACTTATAACATATCCTTTTTTAAATAATCACTGTCTGATGTGCAGGTCAGCCAGCATCTCTTTATTTTTTAAAAACTAGATGATAAAAAAATTGTTTACAATGTCATATTTGGTGGAAGGTAAGAATATATGAAAACCTTAAAAGTACAAAGTAAATTGTAAATTTAGTTCTAGACACATTAAGGACACGTCCTTAAGTGCTGGAACACTGCCACTGAATGAAATGGAGATTATGTGGACAAATGATACACTTTTCAGACATCTATTTATAATAAACAATACAAATGCAAAAAAAATAGTACTTATTTGACTCGCCATCATAGTTTCTATATGAAGAGAGCAAATAAAAAATAATCATCCTTGAAAAAAAAGTATTTTTATTAGGGGTGTTAAAGTTTTTTGAGAGCAAGACAGAGAACCTCTTATTTTTTTATGTTTTAACAATTATTTTAATTTAAATTACATTGGAATTATTAATATTTATTGTATACAATCATGTTCAGCCATGTATTTGAAGGGTGCCAATAATTATGAGGACTGTACATGCAGTATCTGCCTATGAGACGAAACAGCAGGAGGACTTTAAGTGAAGAATGAGTACAAGGATAAGTGGTATAATAATAATAATAATAATAATAATAATAATAATAATAATAATAATGCATACATAACTATAGTTTATAGAAAAATGTTTGATCCATTTTTGTCGAATAGATGTATTCAGTCATTGATTACATACAAATATAAATACAGTTGAGGAATTAATTTATATTAATTTCATTTTTTTTCTGTTTCAAACCAAAATATTTTGGCCTCGCGTAAAGACATGCGCGTTCTCACATTAGCTAGATTACGTACACTGGGACTGTGACTGAATATGAACACATGATTCAGAACAAATACATATTGTGGTTCAGGTACAGATAAAAATATGCCTAGAAGATGCACTTTTTTTAGGAAAGAGGTTTTCATAGGGTTAGAGGTGCTCAATGGGACTGAGATTCCAAACATCCAAAACACTTCAGGTTTAGGCCACGCCCACTTCCATGTTCCACCTCTAATAATACATACATTATTACTTTTTTTTTTAATCAAGAAACTCCAGAAAGCATTGGTGCTATCTGATGACTGAAATTTCTGTCTCAACTAACAAGAGATGATAATCGTTAGTATTTCTCCTCAGACGTAAGCCCTTCTGTATTTCTTTAATGGCTCCATCAGCCATCGTGACCTTCTGTCCTCATACACAATAATGGCCTTCGTTATCACTCGTCTTTTTGCGGAAATTGATCCTCTATCTGTGATCGTTAGAGTTTAATGAGCATGCCAATCTCAGGCTCAAAAATGAGATAATGATACAGTGAAATCACAGATTCCCTGCGCACACACACTCACACGGGGTGAGAGAAGCTCTTTGCAAATGAACAGCAGGTGAAGATGTCCTCTTTGTCAAACCGCAACAGATTTGTGTTCTTGTGAACGGAACATCCTTGAGGAGTCTGGTTTGTTGATCAGCTTTAAAAGGTGGTTGAGTTCAGACGACGTCACGCTGTGCAGCATAACGATGCGTATTACATCATCTGTTCAGAAATGAGCCTCATATTTTTTGATCGGTAATTAGCCCGGGCTTTGCTAACCAGACCCAGACCATGACCTAGAGTCCACCTGATTACACACATAATTCTGACAAATCCTCACCAGGAAGGATTAGACTTTGTCTGATTTCATTCGAAAGAATGTTTTTATCCTCACACTGTCCTGCATCAACAGACATGCTGCTATCACGCTTCTTGGCTTTATCCTTTGATCATGGAGGTCATGGACTAGCTCTCTGAGAGCCCACAGGTCTATAACACATTGGCGTAACCTTCTGGTAGAGCACTGCACCCAGGAAACAAATAACAATAAATCATTTCAGGACACATGGCAATACTTTCTACAGTATACTGAAACATTGCTCTCCACACACGCATGCTTCTCTCGGTTAAAGATACTGTATATATTTACATGCCTTTTATTCATTGCCGTCTATATTTAATTGTTTATTTTTTTCCTTCTCTTCATGTTCTCTTCGGTTTTCAGTTCAGGATGAAACTCCGACCTCACACTAAGTATATTTACTCACGGCTTCCTTTAATTTAGTCACGACCAGTTCCCACCCACTCACTGGTTCTTCCTTGTTGGATGACAGCTAACTTGGCATTATCATGAACCTGCCCTCTTCCCTTATTAGAGACAGAGAGAGAGAGAGAGAGAGACAGACAGAGAGAGAGAGAGAGAGAGAGAGAGAGACAGAGAGAGAGAGAGA
>JAQMYM010004454.1:0-13497 GCA_030014255.1 Parauchenoglanis ngamensis | reverse complement strand
TTTAGTTTGTTTTTGGTTTTTTAAGTCTTACCTGATTGGTTGTGGAATGCGGGGGTGGGCTTAAGTTAGTTACCGACTCTTGTTTGCGTAGGTCTTTAAAAATGGCTTAGTTACAAATGAAGTATGAATGAAACACTATCCTGTGGTGCAAATGTAAATAAACATGTTTGGAAAACACGGTAATACATTCATTTAAGAGGATATAAAGTACGTTTTGTTGAAATATTGGAGATCTGTGTGTTTGTTACTCCGAACAGCCATGTTTTCCCCGCCCCCAAAATTCCTGGGTGCCAGAGGAGAGGAGAGGAGAGGCGAGGCGAGGCGTAGTTACCTAAAGAAACGAGACAAGTCGGGTTACCTGTTCATGTTCAGCGCCAGGAGATCATTATTCACAACTCTAAATTATTAGATTTTCGACTTCACAAGCGGAAGAGTGGCCATTATTGGGTGCATCAGTTTGTGCTGACAGGAAGGCAGTCCACAGGATCTCTCCTCTCTCTCTCACACACTCACACACACAGATTTTCTTCCAAATAATCCTCCTAAACACACGGCATGGAAATACTGGACAGCAGTGAGCCGTTTTTACACTGGGACCGGAATCTGAGCGAGCTGTCCGAGTGTGGAGATAACGACAATGTCCTGTACAGCACAGTAAGTAGAAGTTTAAAGATGCACGCAGAGAAGTTTCCTCCTAGTGCTGTGATTGCTCGTGACTGGGTTTGTAAATGCATGTGCGAGCAGGAGACAAAAGTTTCCCAGGAAAGGTTTTAGGATCCAGAGGTACCCCGAGGAGGTTCCTGGTTCCTTTGGCTCCAGAGGCATGAAGTTCAAACGGTGCAGGAGATCCCACTTATCTACCGGATCCATATTATATTATTTTAAAGGTGCAACAAGCAATATTTTCACTTCTCACAAGTACAAATAATGTGGAAAAATGTGTAGAAATAATAAAACAGTTAAGGCTATTGTCTCAGAACAAGTGTATTTCTTGGCTGAAAAATAAACCAGTTTGGAAACATGCCATCCTTTCAGGAGCTTATGGTTGTATTTGGATTGACCTGTCAGTCATTTTATAGACACTCCCCCAATGTGTCTTATCCTCTTAAAGGCACATTATCTAACTTTTGTCAATAGGTGGGTTAGACATTTGAGTGTTTTTTTTAAACTCCTTGTCCCACCCATGTTCACAAAGTTCCACTGACGTAGACTGTCTATATCATGACTAACCAGAATCCAGTCAGCACAATGCAATTCAAAAGAATATGATGCTATGCAATTCAGTATAGTAGCGCCTCCTCCTCCTCCATGATAATCTGTGAGTCGTCCGGACACGCTGCCAACTCACGCGAGACTTGGCCAAGAGACAATTGTTGGTCACATTTCTAAATAATAAAGGGAAAGGGCCTATACTAATAATTGTATATATTAATAAATCAGATTTATGCAAGCATGTTGGAAACGTTGAATCCTGAGTTCATCCCAAATTGTAAACATTTTTAATTGGAGCAATTGCATCATGAACTTTTATGCTGGTGCACTAATGCGAATTGGTGAACCTATCATCTACCAAACACACAAACAAGCATTCCAGACTGGAAGTCAGTTTTCCAAATGGATCTTCTCAGCTACATTATTTGTACAAGTAAGAAGAAAAAAACCCACTTTTTTTATTGCACCTTTAAATCACTATGAGGATAATTTTGCAGTTTACGTTATGAGTTCTGAGTGTGCATGAACGTGATGTCGTGACAGTCCTTGCTAATTATTACTTATTGCTAACTTTAGTTAACCCATTATAAGTTTTGCTGGCAGACAGTTATGTACATGGGTAAAATTGGATGTGGGTTTGATGAGTAAATAATAATTAAAATCTTGTTCCACCCATTAAACCATTAGAAAACCATTTTTTTTTACAAATCTTGCCCAGTGCACCTTTAAAATACAATTTGGGATAAACTGCAAAGCACATACTAATTACAGCCTTCATGTTGCTGCTAGTCCTGATTCCAGCAGTCTGGGGTTAGATTCTCTAAAATTAAACCTTAAGGCTATGGCTTCCTAAGACACAGGGAGGTAGAGGCATCCAGAGTAATAAGGAGAAGAAAAGATTCGTATGCCTTCAACACTTTCAAACTCAAATATTTTTGAAGTATGAATCTGCAGCTCCAGAGAACCGTGTGCATTAATTTGTGGATCAGATTGTATCGGACCATGGAGGAGATAATCAGATCTTTGTTTTTGGATCTTGTTCGTGGTCGAACCCAGACATTTACTTCACTTTCCTTCTTGCTCCCTCTCCCTCTCCCTCACGTTCTAAGGTTTTGTTGACACTGAATTCCTCACAACAGTGCCAGCTTGTTTCCCAGCCTTAGCCTTATTCATCTCCTACTGGGAATTTTATGCATCAGGGGGTCTGGTAACAACATTTGCATGACACACGTGGCTCACATCTGGGATCTTCACATCTGGGATAGATATTCTTGCTAGGGGTACCGGCACCATTTAAACCGCTTTTTATTTCAGCCCACCTAACTAACGGATTACTTCAACAAGTCATGAAGTGACTATATGACCTAGTATTTTATATAAATATCATATCAGCATTGTTCCACTTCTTCTTGTCATGTATAAATTTTGCTACAGAAACAGCTTGTGATTACAGTCAGAGCTACAGGTAACCTGTCCTTCAAAGCTGCTGATCAACTCTAATCATCTCCTCTCAGCTCTCCTTAGAGTTTTCTCCTCTAACTCCTCGTTTCCATTTTTTTTTACTCATTTGGCAATTCTTTCCTCAGCTGAAAACTACCTGTGATCTCATTCTGAATATTTGAGTTTTGTTTTGTTTTTTGTCCACATTTGGGCACATGATTTGGTAGACATAAGCACCTGATGATCATATTCTAAAATTCTTGTAATATGAACGGATTGTCTGATAAATATCAGGAAAAAAGGTATTGCAGTTTGGTGGATTTAAGCCTTGTTAAGACTAAGAGTAGAGCTGTGTATTGGCAAGAATCTGGTGATATAGTATGTGTATTATATATTTATATATATATATATATATATATACATATATAATACAAGTGTTACGATTCAATGTATTGCTATATACTGGGATACTGTAAGCAAGGCAATATATTGCGATTTTTAAAAAAATCTAATATTAGGAAAACTATGGTATGTTCTTAATATGGTACATTACCATATGCATAAAATCGTCAAAAAAAGTTTAAATTTTTTATTAGCATCACAGCGCTAACATCATAGCACTACTTTTTATGCAATCTGAGCAAATGAACTAACATTTGCCTATATCAGTAAAAAAAACAAATTACGATTAATTAAAAATATGAACAGACAGCGTTACATATATTTATAGTTTTAGATACTGCTTTAAAGGTACATAGTCTCTGTAACGTATAACATCATAGCTCTACTTTTCATGCAGTCTGAACAAAGGAATTAACATCTGCCTATCATTAAAAAATAAAATCAAAGTACACCCCAGGAGCCCATCTAACTCATTCGGATTCAGTAATCAGTGGTAATGTTATTAGTCAGCTAGGGTTGCTAACACTAATGTCAGCATTTCACCAATATGCTACATCCTAACTTATTTTAGAGTTGAATAGCTGAAGTTAGGTTACAACACTGCCATCTAGCGGTTAGGGGTTTAAACACAACACAAAATGAACCATCATATCATGAATCTTTGCATGTAAACTATGCATTAAAAGTCGATACAGTATCGCAGAACATAATACTGAGATACTCGAATGTATCAATACTTACCTTCTCCCCCAGTTAAGACTTCTGTCATTGTATGAGTTGAGTAAAATTCTGGAAAGGAACATGTTTAAATAAAAGTTTTGTGGTATTTAGTGTAGATTTTTAAGTAGTATCCTAGATTAGTAAGTAATAACTCACATTAATTGAATATATGTAGATTAATAGATTATCAAAATAATTTAGTTGCTGGTAGTTATCTTGATGTGAATAGTTATGTATGTACCACAAGAGTGAATTCCTTGCCATGTGGAACCAATACCAACCCAGGTGAGAAGGTTCCAGGACCTGATGTCCATAATGACAGTCGATAATTATAATTAACAGTATTAATTTAGGATTAAAACAGGAAATACCACATCATGTAAGTGACTTTGTTTACAAGAAGGCATCCATATAATTCTCACCTACCCAGTGTTCACAGAATTACAAGTAACTAGCGTTAAACACCCAGTGCCTGGATTAAGCAGTCATTATTAGAGTGAGGTCAGAGTGAGTGTAACACCATTACAAACGTTTCATCACGTATGTACTTTATGCGTATTAGGTATGATTTAAACGCACAGTTTAAAACCAGGCATGTGTTTTGCATTTCTTTGTACTGACGGTAAGCTTGCTGAGGAAACATGAGGACAACCCACTGGCTTCTGCTGCTATCTGCAATCCGTTCCGCCTTGTTTGGATGCCGGGTGCCGAATTCTCCCATGACTCAGTGCTGAAGCCATTCTGAGTGCGTCAGCTGTGAGGCTAACGTACCGAAGGACACGGCCTAGAAAAACAAGGCCCTTTCGGCAGAGCCTCTGGATCAAGAAATAGGAATTATTCTAGGGGCTTAGATCAATTTATAATCTGTACAGAGCATCCAGGACAACACAGGACCTGAGGAGACAGGCCTTATTCCAGCTTTAAATATTTCAATCCCAGGACATTGTTTTGTTTGGTGGTGTCAGTTACTGAGGTTCCTATAATCAGTTCAACACTATTGTCTACGGAAGAGGATTAGGGCCATGTGAAATCAATTTCAGAGAATTCTGAGAAAAAAGTCAGAACTCTGAGAACAAAGTGACTTTTTTTTTCTCAGAATT
Organism: Parauchenoglanis ngamensis; assembly: GCA_030014255.1. Classification (NCBI taxonomy): domain Eukaryota; kingdom Metazoa; phylum Chordata; class Actinopteri; order Siluriformes; family Auchenoglanididae; genus Parauchenoglanis; species Parauchenoglanis ngamensis. Next base: position 8,623 of record JAQMYM010004454.1, on the reverse strand, counting down.
CTCCACCAGAATCATATGAGTGATTTTATCCATGCTAGTCAGAAAATTGTAAACAGGAGTGTAACCATAATATTATACTTTCATACCACCGCTCATGTTTGAAAAAGCATTACTACTCCAGTTTACCGTCTTGCTCAACGGCATTTTTCTGAAACTATTCCTCTAGAACAGAACATATTTTGAATTGTTTCCAAGTAGGGTATGTGATATTATGATCTCACTATCATAATAAATTGTCATAATTCACAATTCCGAGATATCATGATATCCTTTTATAATGGTGTTTAAAAGCATTAAAAACAGTGCAAACCGCTGATTCAATGCCTTTTTCCCTTTCAGTGTTGCCAATTAAATTACTATTTTTTTTGACATATGAAAACTATTTCTGTAGACAGAGCACTCCAGTGGATCATATAATGATCTCGTGATATGATGTTTTATTTAATTTTTTTGTCATGTTGCTCCCATTTCCAAAACGGTGTGCTTGAAAATGCAGGAATTCTTCAGACGATAGAACTGGAAGTGTTTTTAAATGGCATCCGGACAACCACAGATGTGGCACTTCTGTGCCAGATGTTAAAATGCTAAAAGAGAAGAGATGGCCTCGAGTCTTTTGCAGTGCTGAACAGATTTAGAAAGCCTGAAAGTGGCTGAGAGAGAGAGAGAGAGAGAGAGGAAGGAGGAGGACAGAATGGTCATAGTGTCTTAGTGAAATTGTAGCTTTGAAGTAAACCGCACAGCTGGCATGGTGTAAAAATACATGTGTAGCAAAAGACACACTCATGCAGCTATGTCCAGGTAGCAGGGATTTCTCCGAACAAGAAAAACTGCTCACGCATTGATCACGCAGTGTTTAACCACTTTATACACCACACTTTTAAAACGTTGTTTTGTGCTTTCCTGCATCTGTTACTTAATGCAAATTGAAAAACAACCCCGGGGGGGCGATTTGAAATAAAAAAGTGTTTGCACATCAGTGTCACTGAAGTAATGTCAGAACATGTTGACACACACAGTAACATGGTGTATCCAGGGCATGTGGAGCCTCTTGGTATTTCGATCATGTCTAGGAGCATCTGTGTCAAAGTGAAAGGCCCGGCCTAAAATAAAGCTCAGTGTTTAAGGTTTACACAAACTCTATCTTTTACCTGAAAGACAAAATCCTTTTAAGTTTAAGCTTTGGCTTTAGGTGTAATAGTAACATTAATCCTGCAGCAAGGTGTTAATGGTTCCTCATAAAGATAGGGATTAAATCCTGTGTGTGTGTTCATGGAGAAGGAGGTGAATAGAACATGTTGCTGACACACTGGTATTAAAAGCCTTTTTCATGCTGCGTGTTGGGGCAAGGCCAGGCCTCTCGTCACAGAGCTGTCTGTCTTTTCGTCTCTCGCTCCCTGTGGGTTGGGTGGACACAGCCTTGCCTGTTCTCCTTCAGCCCAGGCTTTCTGGGAGCTATTGAGCCTCACTGGTGTCCTTCAGAGCCCCCTTACGCACACGCACACTCACTCACTCACTCAAATGTGAATAATGTGAAATTTCATCCCGGGTCCTTTTGGGGTAAAACGCTAAATAGAACGAAGGGCTAAACAGAACACTGACCATCTTTCTTATACTGGATCAGGCCTAACCTCCAACCAGCAACACTAACATCAGCAAACTGACATTCGCAGTCAGTGTTATAGATTCAGCAAACGGATTTAACAAGCGAAAATATCTGATTGATCTAAAACTAATATTTTGTGTATACACAGTTATAGCTAAGAAGTGCTGCTGTGTTTACTGTTCATTTTGTGGGTCATGTTTATTTTGACGTCACTTGCTGAACTCGGGTTGTCCACCCCGAGGTTAGGAGTAAGAATTCTGAGTTGACGGAATTTTTTGGTCGGAGGTCAGGAATTCCTGTTTACAGCATGAAAAAGAAGTATTGCAATTTATTCAAGCGAAGGCGTAATCCGTCCCGCCTGTTGTCAGTTTTTCCAGTGTAAAGACACTGCTTACGCTAAAAGTATGCGAAGTGTATGATCTAAAATGATTTAAAAATGGTGTGGATACGACAAGAAATTTCGATGTGAAAATGCAAAAAATTCATATGTGAATTTATGGTTTCGTGAGGCGACCGTCAAGCTTTCAAGTATTTTAAAGTTTTGTTTTTACTAGTTATTGGGACTGAGACAAAAACAGGGAGAGTTTCATAATCTCATTCAGCAGATGAAGCTGTACCGCAACATGTTCAGACAATTTTTAGTCTGACTGTGGTGGAGTTCAAGGCTCTCGTGGGTATCCTGGCTCCTCACCTGAGGAGATTACATACGAACTACAAAGAGCCCATTGATCCCAAACAACACCTGGCAGTGTGTCTGAGGTAAGACGATTTTCCATATTTTGACTCCACAATTATGAAAAACTGGGATGACTTCAGTAAATGACTCCCCCCTTCCTTCACGGGAAGACGTAAAATGTTCAGTGTTTTTCCGATAAATGTCCCTACAATCCTTTCAGCACCTGAAATGAACATCAGGCTACAGTAATTGTGTGTGAGATTTAAATGACATTTCTCAGGAACCCTCATTCTAATGGTCAGGTAATCATTTTTGTGTGAAACATTTCACGACAAACAGGACGGATCATCGTTTCAAATTTCGTTCTTGGTGTGATTTCGTGTGTATATTTCCTTAAAAATTCAGAATTGGTGTGCAAGCTTGTGTGTGTGTTCTAAAGTCTGTAATACTGACATGCTTCATTTATTTAATAATGATATCTTAGTTGGGGTGCTACAGAGAAGGCAAGCACATGCTCGAGGTAGCCGCTACACAACGCTGGCTAGGATGCTGCAACCTGAGCCTGGCTTTGCCCTTTACCTTCATGAGAACAAACCTTAGAAACACACACTCTCTCATTCACTTGTTGTATGGGCTCATTCTCCTCTCTGTGTAGGATACCCTCTGTAACCATCTCACCTTTCACTCTCTCTCTCTCTGTCTCTCTCTCTTTAGCCTTGTTCTGAATATACCATGAGTAAAGGGTAGGTGAGTTGTGGATATATTTAGAGGTTATTGCTTGTGGGAGTCCCATTTAGAGGTTATTGCTCTTGTATATTTGACAATAGAGCTCTTATTAGCATTGTTCCCTGTTCTTTTCTTTCTTTTATTTGTGTAGCTCTGATTTGAAACACAAGCCATGTTTGTTTCCTTCTTATAAAAAATTGCTTCTTTTTTTTAAATGAACTATGCGTCTTCCATCAGTCAAAAACGTTGTAGTCTCATTTAAATTCCCAATGTTCTGCCAACTTATGTTTTCAATTTAAAAAATTGGGGATGTGTTATTTTTGGGATCAATTACTCCAGCTCATGCTTTTGGCTGCCTTCATGGTCTAAAATAAGGCTAAATATACACTGCTTTAAGTCCATAGTTACTTGATGTGTAAGGCGTGGCATTTAGATGTTACTTTCACAAGTAAATTTAGCATGTAACCCAACAGCTCTCCAAGCTACCCTGGTCCTTTTTGGGTCTCTAAAGTCACATCTGTTTTGTTTATATTTGGATCCCTGTGAGTTCAGTCCTCCTGTTGCTTAGATAAACTCCTACACAGTGATTTAGTTTCTGCAGACAGTCATTTCCTGGGTCTCCAAAATCCAACCACCCCCACTGTCCCTTTGCACTTTACACCCATGTTTGTGTGTTCTAGTGGGGAAGGGAAACCTGAGAAGTACTTTGAACCCACAAACAGCACAAGTTTTGTCATGGTGCTGGCAACTACAAGCTGCTTTTATCTTGCATGCAAATTCCTTTTGATGGAAGTCATGCTGACACACATTTCAGCCCAAACAAATCTTATTACAGTGGCAACCCAAACTTCTAGCTGTTGCAAGGGCATCTGGTTCATTTATCAGTAAACATGGCCAAAAACCATCTCCTGTTTGTATAGGAAGAAGTGTGTGACCAACTTTGCCACAATCAGCAACAGTCTTTTAGTGGAACCACTGTATGAATAGGCACATGATATTTCCGGTATCCCATTAACTCACCATTATCTGCTGCAAATTAAACTTTAATGATGGGATGCTGTGAACTTGCACTGATGATATCTTGCTCTGAAAATCTTTTCTCAATTTTCAGAAGTTTACCCAGATTTCGTCCCCCTGTGTTTGCTGTTATAATGTCCTCCACTCAGCATTAGTGAGGTCAGGCGCTGATGTTGCGTGAGGAGGCTCCAGTTCCAGTTCATTCCAAAGGTGTTCAGTGAGGTTGAGGTCAGGGCTCTGTGCAGGACATTCGAGTGCTTCTACTCCAAACATAACACCATGTTTTCATGGAGCTGCTTTGTGCACAGGGGCATTGTCATGCTGGAACCGGTTTGGGCCTCTTAGTTCCAGTGAAGGGAAATTATAATGCTGCAGGATACAAAGACATTCTATACAATTGTGTGCTTCCAACTACGTAGCAGAAGAGAGAGGAAGGCCAACATATGGGTGTGATGGTCAGGTGTCCACAAACGTTTGGCCACATAGTATGTACCAGGTTTGGGCCTCTTAGTACCAGTGAAGGGAAACTGTAACACTACAGCATACAAAGACATTCTAATCAATTGTGGAACCACATATGGATGGGATGGTCAGGGGTGTACATACTTTTGGCCGTATAGTGTATTTATATACACAGGAATACAAATGCACAATTAAACAGCAATTGTTAAGTTGTTTGAAGCTTGTGGCCAAGTCTAGAATGAGAACACTCCAGTGGTTGTGCTGAATATCTAAAGCTAAGCTGAACTGAAGCCATGTCCTGAATAAGAGCTGAATAAGAATATGGGATTCATTTTATGTTTGTTAGTATCTTTAGTTATATACCACATATACTGTGAGAGCTGAAATGGTTAGCTGTGTCATTGTTGTTTTTAGGACTGGCTTCAAAGCAAGTCAAGTGAGAAGCAGTTGTATTGTGAGAAGCTCTCGAGGAATGCCGGGCAACTGTACGTGGACGAGTGTTTTCTTTCCAAACAGACTGGAGTAACGATATAAACATTCTACTCCCTTAGTGTGTGCTATGTTCATTTGGGGAATTTTTAAATTTGAAGTCATGTTTTACATTAATGGGTACAGGACCTACAGAACTTCAAGCCATGATGTAATAATAACAAACCAGTATATGCAGCTACTGGTCCCAGTTTGGGTGAGTCTGTGCACACTTTAGCCCCGATTCCTGTTCTTGGCTGACAGGATGGAATTTGACATGGTCTTTTACTGTTGTTTGTTATATTGTGCATTCTGACATGCTTTTCTGCTCACCACAGGTGTAAAGAGTGGTTATTTGAGTTATTATATCCTTCCTTCCCATCAGCTCAAACCAGTATGTCCATTCTCCTCTGTCCTCTCTCATCAACACAGCAGTCCCACCCACACAACTGCCTCTCCCTCAATGTCTATTTGTTTTTCTCATCATTCCGTAAAAACTCCAAAGACTGCTGTTTGTGAAAATCCAAGGAGCTCAGCAGCTTCTCAGCTTCATGAGATCACATTTCACAGAACAATAGCATCCCACTCAAACCATGTTTGTATGAAAACCTAACTAACTAGGCTGCCTGCTTTACTAGATAACTGACTAACACTTCTAAAAATTTGGATCACCCATAACATATTGCTCCGTGGCATCAGATTCCCAAGCCCTGCAGGGCAGAGGAGAAAGGATTTCAAAAGAGAAAGAGCAGTGATGTTCTCCAGATACCATCTTCTCATGGACCATGTCCTTTGACTTCAAAAACGGTATGTCCTTTTGGATGTTGATACAGCCAGAGAGCTCAGTCACGCATAGGCTTCCTCCCCTCAGATAAGCCCTTGCTGCCCTTTGATTCTCTTCAGTTCAGCTGTAAGATATCATGAACAATCCCAGTACCACTTCTCATACTGATCAAACACATCAGCTGCGATCTAGAGTAAAGTAACTCAATTGCTGTGGTCTTACGGACCCCCACCTTAAGTTTTAACCTCCAACAAAATCATGTTGCTAGACAAACCTAGTATATAAACACAATAGAACAAATGGCCAAAAAAAAAAAAACTCCCAGCAAGGTACTTGTACAAATCTGACTCCGACCCTTAAATAGACAGTACCACCAAACTATGACCTTTGAAACATGGCCTTGCTAGCAGTCAACACGACTTGGCACGCGGTAACGATAATCACTGACATTGTACGAGTACAAGGCGTCTTTCCAAATAAAACAAAGTCTCACGGCGTGGAATGTGAATGTTTTTATATATATAAATATATATAAAGACTGTGGTGAGATTTCTCAGACTGCTTCTCTGACTGAGTTGGGATGATGCAATGGGGACAGGGATTTAGCTCATGTGTTTAGGAACTGCTGCTATAATCCAAATGGAACGCACACGTGTAGGACCATATCACTACACCAGATCAGAATAAAGACCAAGGTACAAGTCCACACAAGAGGCATGACCTTTGCCTCTGAAGCGTGTGCATGTGTGTGTTATTGCATACTCATTGTGGCAGAGTATATATCATGCACATCTGTTGTTCTGCTCTTGCATCAACCCAGTTAGCACTTTCCTCCCCCACTCTGCTTCCTCCAGTTTATTCTTACACATGTCCCAGGGTGGCTAGAAATTATGTGCCTCCGTCTGAATTCTGCCATTAACACTCACACTAACACAGCTACCCCGGCCTCTCCAGATGGGCTCCGTATAAGAAATCTCTGCTTTTCTGAACACACACACACGTTCCTTTGTGCAGTCTTTCTTCACTCACTATGAACAAAGAAGCATTCTCTCCCTGCATTCAGCCAACACCTCTTAAGAACCCACTAACCCACTGCCCAAAGCCTGATTTATACAACGTGACGAGCAGTTTATTTTTTTATCAGCATTTTTTTTTTAGAGGAAACCCTCAGATATGGCAGCCCAAAATCCCCTGTGTTCTATATTTGTCATAAAGGAAAATGATGACATCCTGTCTAGAGCTTCCGGTCATCTGGAGTAGCCTCTGTGCACACGCGGCCGCCCAGCACTTTAGGATAATTCACCATAATTGTCTTACCACACGTCTGTGTAATAACAGATCTCATTCACAAGCCGTACCGTAATGATAGAGTTAAGACCTCCAGCCTTTATAGTCATTGTAGTGACACAGTAAAATCCTTATATCGCTGTATGACCTGGAACTCTCCTCATTACTCTGTATCCCCAAATTCAGAATGAAAGTATTATGCCGCTTGCATCGTGCTAAAGTCTGCCAGATCATTTTTAGTGCGATTGTAGTCACAGTCTTTGGATATAGAGGTGTGCATTTGGACTGGGATTCTGCAGGATGAAACAAAAAGCCAGCGTATTTTACTGTCATGAAGAGCTGGCAATCAGAAGTGAAGCTCACATGACAAAAAAGGTCATGAATTGGATTCAGCAGATCACTCGTAAATGCATGGTGTTCATTGTTTCACCTTCAGGAAACGCTTTATCTCGATTGCTTTGCTTTAGTTTAAATTTCGAATTGAAAATCTTACATGTGGTCACATGCATGTCACACATCTAGGGTGATGCATCTCGTTGTTAAATGTAGCTAAGAATCGCTTAGTTTATACAGTATAACTAATTTCAAGGCAAGAGCTGCTGCTGTGCTGAATTCCGAGTTCTAGAGTAGGAATTCCGAGTTAAAAGAACATTTTTCCTTTAGTCAAATGCCACATTAGTCACTAAATCACATAACTGTATACTAAAAAATGTATACTATAAAAAATGTTTTTACCCCTTTTCCTCATTAAATACTTTAATTAGGCTTATATACATTTTATATAATTATGGACTGATTTGTTGCCAGTTTGTTAGCAAAATCTTAATGAATGTGAGAAACCCAGTGGGTGCCTACACAGCTTCGCTGCTTGTCCCTCCAATATTTTCTTAGATCTTGTCTAAAATGTCAAGCTGTGACCTTTCCTGTCATATCGTTCACACGTAGGAACTGCAGATCATTTCAGGAACCTGTTGTTATATTGTTTACTCAGTGCTAATTGTTCTAGATTTAAAGGCAGGATAATGTAAACCTTTTTTTTTTAAACTTAGGAAGTACACAATATGTTTCCCCACAAAGGAGTTTGGTGTTATGAGCTTCTGAAGGATTTTGCATGTGTTATGATTAGGGATAGGAACCAAAACTTGGTTCCAAATTAGAACCAAATGTAAAATGACAAGTGCTGGGTAGCTGTAGAAAAAATGGGTTATTATCTGCTTATCAGTTCTGCGATAACCTTATACTTTCAAACAAATGAAGGCTACATGTCTGTAAGCTATCCAAAAGTATACAGCTGGAGAATCTTTTGTGGTAGCTTGCTGCTCTCACCATGGCTAGCTCTCAGTGGCGTGCCAAGGGGATTTCACAATAAAAGTCCCTGAGGCTCGCTAGCCTCCAAAATGGATTTCAAAATAAAGGTGTTTTTGAATGTTTTTAATCTAATATAATTATATATAAAATCATATACATACAGAGTCAGCCAAAAAAAATGTATACACAGTTCAGGAACACTTTACATAAATGCCTGGAAGCTAACGGCCACCACTTTGAGCACCTCTTGTAATTGTAGAGGCCAAAGGTAACTTGTATTAATCTTGTGATG